>SJYT01085039.1:105908-200908 GCA_006410635.1 Cephalophus harveyi | reverse complement strand
CATCAGTGAGATAATTCACAATTTATATACTTGAATTTTACATTCTTAAATGTCACAATTCATCAATCTTACTATTTTAGAGCAACTTTCATTTGTATCTCATTACATACTTTTCATAATATGCCCATTTCATGTATGCTTTACAATTTTCAGAGAATCCTTTCAATTTTTGAGGGGTATCTTTTTGTGTTGTTTTAATTTTTTAAAAAAATTCAGTCATTACTTCTTCAAATGTTTATATTCTATGCCTTTGCTTTATTCTAGAACTTCAAGTCTTATCACTGAAATTCACACTTTAACCTATTTATCTTTTTACTCCCACAAAATTTCAGTTTAATTGTCACGTCACTGATGTATACTAATGTACCTATTTAAACTGTGCCATTTGCTCATTTTTATATATGTATATAGCCATGAAACCATCACCACAATCAATATAATGAATATACCCATCACCTCCAGAGGTTTTTTTTCCCACTTAATAACTCCTTTCTTCTCCCTCTGGCCCCCATCCCTACTCAGTTATGATCTGCTTTTATTCCTGTATATCAATTTGCATTTCCTAGAACTTTATTTGCATTGTACAGTATGTACTTTTTCTCCCTGGATTCTTTCACTCAGCATAGTTATTTTGAGACTGATCATGTAACATGTGATATTGGAGAAGACTCTTGAGAGTCTCGTGGACTGCAAGGAGATCCAGCCAATCCATCCTAAAGGAAATCAGTCCTGAATATTCGTTGGAAGGACTGATGCTGAAGCTGAAACTCCAGTACTTTGGCCACCTGATGCGAAGAACTGAGTCTTTGGAAAAGATGCTGATTCTGGGAAAGATTTAAGGCAGGAGGAGAAGGGGACAGCAGAGGATGAGATGGTTGGATGGCATCACCACCTCTATGGACATGCATTTGAGTAAGCTCCAGGAGTTGAGGATGGACAGGGAAGCCTGGCATCATGCAGTCCATGGGGTCACAAAGAGTCAGATACAACTGAGCAGCTGAACTGAACTGATGTAACATGTATCAGTGCCCTCTCTTTTTTATTGCTGAATAGCTTCCACTATATGGTTATAGAATGGCTTCCCTGGTAGCTCACCTGCAAAGCAGGAGACCCCAGTCTGATTCCTGGGTCGGCAAGTTCCCCTGGAGAAGGGATAGGCTACCCACTCCAATATTCTTGTGCTTCCCTGGTGGCTCAGATGGTAAAGAATCTGCTTGGAATGTGGGAGACTTGGGCTCGATCCCTGGGTTGGGAAGATCCCCTGGAGGAGGGCATTGCAACCCACCCCAGGATTCTTGCCTGGAGAACCCCCATGGACCGAGGAGCCTGGGAGGCTACAGTGTCACAAAGAGTTGGACATGACTGAGTGACTAAGCACACACAGATAATTTGAGGATATTCCTCTCTTGAGGTTATTTTCCTGTCCGTGTCTACTTGTTTCTTGAGGTTATTTTCCTGTCAATGTCTACTTGTTTTACTTCTGAGATCACTATCTAGTTCTTTTTAGTATCTGTCTGTAAATCTTTTATTTCTCCCTCTTGGATGTGATCATTACTGCTGGTTTTTAATGGTTGGCATTACTTATGTTATATTTTTGAGCACTTGAGGCTTTTATTTCCCCTCTTCCTCACTTGCTATTATATCTGGAGACATTTGCATTGACTTTTTGACTTTGTTAGCTGACTTATGGCATATTTTTTTCTGTGATTTTGCCTTTTTTTTTTTAGGTTCTTCTTTGAGGTCAGCTGTTTCTCTCTCACCCTCTTTCCTTTTCTTCCCTGTAATTTGGTGATTTTTTGCCTCAGCTTCCCTCAGTCCTCAGTGCAGAAACACATTTTACATGGAGGACCCTGTGTCCTTGCCTGCCAGTGTTACTAGGAAATCATAAGTCCAGTCAACAAGCCAATGAGTGCCTTCTCTTGGCTTAGATATGCCTCTTTTCCAAATTCCTTAAGAGGCAGTGGTCCCCTACCTTGGGGGCACTAGGGACAAGTTTCATGCTGGACAGTTTATCCACAGACAACGGTGAGGGAGCAATGATTTAGGAATGATTCAAGTACATCAAATTTAATGTGCACTTTATTCTTATTATTATTGCATCAGTTCTACCTCAAATCATCAGGCATTAGCTTCTGGAGGTTGGGACCCTCTGGACTATACAGTCTTCTATTACCTGCATCTCTAAGTCAGTAAGCAGTTGTTTCAGTCTCTTTTCAGAGCAAGTTAGTCCTGGGTTAGTTTGGTTTTCAGCTCTGACCCAGGCTTCCTCTTGGTAACACACACAGGGACGTGCATTCACCAACGCTCCCCAGGAGCCCAGTGTCTCTCTATCTCTGTCCCCAGCCCCGACTCCAGCAGGAATTGATTATGGTCCTACTCACTGCTTTGCATTTTGGTTGCATTTCTTGCACATGGATAAACTTATCATACTTTTGATCCTGGATATGTCTTTTCAAGTTTCTTTTTATCTATCTTATCTAAAAATTCTCTGTGTTTAGAGCAGGAGGTCTCCCAGCCTGAACTCATAATGCTATCTGGCCTTCAAGTCTCCCTTTCAATTTATTCTTTTCATATGATACATATTTCTCAACCAGTTATTAGAGGTAGTTCTACCCTTAATTGAATTCTTTTTCTACCTTTTTCTGTTAAATTAGAATTGAGGCTTGTAGTCTCCAGTGGTGTTATAGCCACCTGCTTAGGCATCAGGTTTATGCAAGAGCCATTTATAACTGGAAAGAAACTCCATGCCCTCTCTTGAACCACACACAAGGTTTCTTGTTTCTGTTAGCTCTCAGAGGTACAAATTACAAAGAGGAAATGGCTATCACAGGTATAAGCTATCTCCGAGTTTAGAGTGCTGATTTCATCCACTTCTCCAATTCTTTACTCAAGTAACCCCAGTGGGGGTGAGCATCCAGAATGCAAAAACTGAGTATCTTATAGTTTACACACACACACACACACATACACACACACACACACACACACACACACACACATATCTGGAGGGAGAAAATATGTGTATTCAAGAGAGAAAAAAAGAAGAGAGAGAGATGAAGGAGTGGAGGAAGATGGGGACAGAGGAAGGAAAAGGTAGGGCAGGAACAGCGTCCCAGTGTTTAGGGAATGGCAGGAGTTCTGTATAAGGACACATCTTTCAAGTCACTGTAACAATTTATTAGTTCCTAGTAGATAGTTTGGCTCTATTATTTCTAGATAAAACTTGTTCTTAAACCATCTGAGAATCTAAGGGTTTATGACTGTTCACTATCTTTTCCTTCTTGTTCTCCTCTTTGACTTTCCACTTAGTTCCCTTGAGCCATCACTGTATCCACTGGGAAACACTTCTGTCCTCTTTCATATATTCTCTATAGTGTTTTGGGGGAACCCTTCTGCTCTCTTATATACCATTTCCTGAGGTTTTGGTCATGAAAGAGGTATCATTCTTAATCCTTAGATCGATAGAGGTTACACATTTCACAAGCCAAATGAACAAAGAAATCAACTTCCCCAAATTACATTGCGAGAGAGATCAAAGAGAAACAGAGAACTTCCCATCGATCTTTCCACCATGCTTCTCATGAAAGCCTGACATTTGCCCTCCCCTGGAGGTTGATCACTATTCTCTTCACATTCCCTTCGGCTAAGGAGTAAGTTTTAACTTATATTTTTACTGCTTTTAGACTTTTTCCTCCCTCAAAGTTGACCATAAATTCACTTATTTAAGTAATGAGGTAAATGAGATTAAGTAGCTGTTAATTGCTTCTTTATTGAAAAATTGTAATGCAGTGAAAAAAAAAAAGGGTAAATTAAGAAAATTTATCCTGAAATTCATTTTGCGAAATTAGTTAGGGGAACATTCTAAGTTGCATCAATCAAATGCACATATCTTTCTTATTTTACTCACAATAATAATTGGTTTTATATTTCAATAACTGAAATCATCCTGTTGCTTTTAGTAATGCACATATAGAAATTCATATGCAGCTGGATATAGGAGTTTTCCAAAGTTTGGAACTATCTAATAGATAAGGAAATGTATTTATTATCTCTTGTTGACTAGGTATACTGGTATCCCCCAAATTCATATATGAAAGTGAAAGTGTTAGTCGTTCCATTGTGTCCAACTCTTTGTAACCCTATGGACTGAAGCCTGCCAGGTTCCTCTGTCCATAGAATTCTCTAGGCACGAATCCTGGAGTGAGTATCCATTCTCTACTCATTCAACAATGGACTGGATCCAAATTGGGAAAGGAGTACGTCAAAGCTGTATATTGTCATCCTGCTTATTTAACTTATATGCCGACTACATCAGGTGAAATGCCAGGCTGGCTGGATGAAGTACAAGCTGGAATCAAGATTTATGGGAGAAATAATAATGTCAGATATGTAGATGACATCACTCTTATAGAAGAAAGTGAAGAAGAACTCAAGAGCCTCTTGATGAGGAGAAAGAGGAGGGTGAAAAAGCTGGTTTAAAACTAAACATTCAAAAAACTAAGATCTTAGAATCTGATCCAATCACTTCATGGCAACTAGATGGGGAAACAATGGAAACAGTGACAGAGTTTATTTTGGGGGGCTCCAAATCACTGCAGATGGTGACTGCAACCATGAAATCAAAAGATGCTTGCTCCTTGGAACAAAAGCTATGACAAACATAAACAGCATATTAGAAAAGCAGAGACATTCCTTTGCCAACAAAGATCTGTCTAGTCAAAGCTATGGTTTTTCCAGTAGTCATGTATGGGATGTGAGAGTTGCACTATAAAGATAGCTGAGCACTGAAGAATTGGTTCTTTTGAACTGTGGTGTTGGAGAAGACTCCTGAGAGTCCCTTAGAATGCAAGGAGATCCAACCAGTCCATCCTAAAGGGGAAATCAGTCCTGAATATTCATTGGAAGGACTTATGCTGAAGCTGAAACTCCAATATTGATGTGAAGTACTGATTCATCGGAAAAGACCCTGATGCTGGGAAACATTGAAGGCAGGAGGAGAAGGGGACGACAGAGGATGAGGTGGTTGGATGGCATCACCAACTCGATGGACATGAGTCTGAGTAAGCTCCGGGAGGTGGTGATGGACAGTGAAGCCTGGAATGCTGTAGTCCATGGGGTCACAAAGCTTCAGATGCGACTGAACAACTGAGCTGAACTGAGCCATCCTCTTCTCCAAGGGATCTTCCCCACCCAAGGATCAAACCTGGGTCTCTTGCATTGCAGGCAAATTCTTTACTGTCTGAGCCACCAGAAAGACCCAAAAATTAATATATGGCTCTTCCAAAACACTGCAGAATTCTTGGTAAAATCAACATATGGATGACATATGACTATTGGAAATGTTAGATACTACAAAAAGGAAGAAAGCGTAGAAATAGCAAATGATGTACAAAGCTGGGAAAACAAACTCATATGCAGGTTATAAGGAAAGTGATTCCAAAAAATATTGCAGACTGGATTTCCCAGGATACAAATTATGAGTCAGAGAAATGCAAATTTTGTAGGCAGTACCTTCAGGATGAAAACTGGGGTAAGGTAAGGGAAGGAAACAGAAATAGGCAGAGGCAGTAGTCAGCATGTGATGCAGTCTCCATGGAAGCTTCAACTTCCAATTTCTCAGGAAGCTCTGAGACCGGACTGTGGTGACTATTTATACTTTTCCCCAGTTGGGACAATGGTATTGACCATTTCTAGCTCCTGGATTGGAGAAGACAGTGGCACCCCACTCCAGTACTCTTGCCTGGAAAATCACATGGACGGAGGAGCCTGGTAAGCTGCAGTCCATGGAGTCACACAGAGTCAGACACGACTGAAGCGACTGAGCAGCAGCAGCCCCTGGATAGCCCACTGTTAGATCTGCGTAACCCTAGGAAGGGGCATGGCCTTGTGTAAAATGCCTTTTTTAACCCAGGGAATCCCTGAGGGGAATCTCAGCTACATTTGGTCTTCCGGCAGCAGTGTAAATATCTGAGAGAGTAAGTCCTCCAGTCATATATTAGAAGCAAAATGGCAAATCACGGCACCCATTGCAGAGGTGATATTTGGAGTGAACTTGCTGATCCCTGAAGGAGAAATAATATTTTGAGGGAGGATCATAATAAGTTGAGGGAAGATTTGGAAAGGTATAGAGGGTGTGTTCCAGGTGAGTCTTTTGGTTGTAAAGGCGTGGACCATTTATTTCTGGAGGATCAATTGAAAAATATTGAACTAGAATTAACTATGATTAGATCTGCCTTATAGAAACATCATTCTTGTACAAGTGTAGTTTGAATAAATAGGGGAATGAAGACTGAGAAGGTAGTTGTGAGGTGGGTTATACACACGTTCTATAGATAGCACACATGTAAACTAAACACACACACTTTATATAGATGGAGCATTTAAAAATGTTTTTGGAAGTATAATTTAGATATAGTGAGATGCACAGATGTAAAACAGAGTTGATTTTGAGCAGAGGTTAACACATTACAGCTCTCTGGCCAGCCTCCTGTCTTTATTAATAAAATTTTATTGAATCACAGTCACGCTCTTGTTTCTGGATCTTCTGTGGCTGCTTCATCTACAGTGGCAGAGTTTAGTATTTATAGAAGTAGCATGGTC
Source organism: Cephalophus harveyi (assembly GCA_006410635.1). NCBI lineage: Eukaryota > Metazoa > Chordata > Mammalia > Artiodactyla > Bovidae > Cephalophus > Cephalophus harveyi. The sequence continues at coordinate 194,308 of SJYT01085039.1, read as the reverse complement.
TGCAAAGCTTAAAATGCCCAGTGTTTAAACCTTAGAGAAAAAGTTTGCAGACCCTTGATCTAGAGTTTACTACTTTCAAGTAATACTGTATCATTTCAAATGTAGTAAAAGAAACTCAGGGCAGTACACTTTTTCCTTGCTTCCTATCCTTTGTGCTATCGTAATCATACATTTTACATCTACATTAGTTATAAGCCCTCTTATTCATTGTTACTGTTTTTGTTCCAAGCAATTGTCTTCTAAAGAAATTGTAAAAGCGTTAACAGACATTTCCTATTTGCTGACATGTTTGCCATTTTCAGCATTTGTTTCTTCATGTGATTTCAGCATGGCCAGGTTTCCCTGAAGCTGAAAAATTTCCATCTCTTATACAACATGCTTATTGATGATGAATTTCCTCAGCATTTGTCCTAAGTATCATTATGCTGCTTTCATGTTTGTGGGTATTTTTGCTAGATGTATAATTGTACGCTGACACTTTCTTTTTCTTTTCTTTTCATCACTTCATTTCTTTGTTCACTGGCTTGCACTGCTGTTGTTGTTATTGCCCTCTGAACGCTTTTGAGATTTTCTTTTTAGCATGGTTTTTTAAGCAGTTGTTTATGGTGTGCCTTGGTGTATTTTTCTTTGTATTTACTCTTCTTGGTCTTCAGTGAATTTCTCAGATATTTGGGCTTGTATTTTTCAACTATTTCCTCAAATGTATATTTTTTTCTGCCTCAGTCTCTACTCTTTCTGATTTTCATACTCCATTTGTATGATTGTTCAGTTCAGTTCAGCTGCTCAGTTGTGTCCAACTCTTTGCGACCACATGAATTGCAGCACGCCAGGCCTCCCTGTCCATCACCAACTCCCGGAGTTCACTCAAACTCACGTCCGTAGAGTCGGTGACGCCATCCAGCCATCTCATCCTCGGTAGTCCCCTTCTCTTCCTGCCCCCAATCCCTCCCAGCATCAGAGTCTTTTCCAATGAGTCAGCTCTTCGCATGAGGTGGTCAAAGTACTGGAGTTTCAGCTTTAGCATCATTCCTTCCAAAGAAATCCCAGGGCTGATCTCCTTCAGAATGGACTGGTTGGATCTCCTTGCAGTCCAAGGGACTCTCAAGAGTCTTCTCCAACACCACAGTTCAAAAGCATCAATTCTTCGGCGCTCAGCCTTCTTCACAGTCCAACTCTCACATCCATACATGACCACAGGAAAAACCATAGCCTTGACTAGACGGACATTTGTTGGCAAAGTAATGTCTCTGCTTTTGAATATGCTATCTCGGTTGGTCATAACTTTTTTTCCAAGGAGCAAGCGTCTTTTAATTTCATGGCTGCAGTCACCATCTGCAGTGATTTTGGAGTCCAAAAAAAATAAAAAGTCTGACACTGTTTCCACTGTTTCCCATCTATTTGCCATGAAGTGATGGTTAAAACATTTAATGTTATCCTACAGGTTACTGGACTATTGTTCATTATTAAGCCGTATTACCCACTGTGAGCTTAGGCCTGAATGGTTTATCTGACCCTGTATTTGAGTACACTACTATTTTCTTCTCAGTTTGGTGGTGCTGGTGGTCAAGAACCTGCCAGTGCAGGGACATAAGAGATGTGGGTTTGATCCCTGGGTTGGGAAGATCCCCTGGAGAAGGAAATGACAACCCACTCCAGTATTCTTGTCAGGAGAATCCCATGGAGATAGGAGCCTGGTGGTCTATAGTCCATGGGGGTGCAAAGAGTCAAACAGGACTGAAGGGAGTTAGCATGCACTATTTTCTTCTCAGTTTCTAATCTGCTGTTAAGCTCATCTAGTAAATGTTTTATTTCAGATATAATTTCTAGTCCAAAAACTCCCATGTTGTTTTCCTTTGCTGTTTCTTTTCTCCATTAAATTTTCATATTTGTCTCTTCAATATTTATACATTTTTGTTCAAGTAACACAACTAATTTATAATCTATATTGTAAAGTTGTGTTCTGTTAATTTCATCATCTGTGTCTATTACCACTGACTGACTTTTCTCTGGTTATGAGTCATATTTTACTGCTTACCCAAATATCTAATATTTTTTTAAAAAAGTTTTTACTAGACATTATGGATTCTATGTTGTTGAGTCTCTTTCATATTTTCATGGAAGTCTCATGAAAAAATAAACTTCCACAGTCTCCCATAATGGAGTGTTGAGTTTCATTCAACCAAGGGGTTAATTCATTTGTGGATCAGAATGATCTTTTTTCAGACTTATTACCAACCTTTTTTCAGATATGTTCTGAGTAGGATTGGCTTCTCTGGTGGCTCAGATGGTAAAGCGTCTGCCTACAATGCAGGATACCTGGGTTTGATCCCTGAGTCAGGAAGATCCTCTGGAGGAGGAAATGGCAACCCACTCCAGTACTCTTGCCTGGAAAATCCCATGGACAGAGGAGCCTGGTAATCTACAGTCCATGGGGTCACAAAGAGTCAGACACGACTGAGCGACTTCACTCACTTACTCACTCAGAGCAGGATTAGAATCAGAATCCTTATTTTAGGATAAACTTATTCTACTCTCCTTCTTAGATCTCTGTTGAATGTGTAGGGTTGCCCAAATTCTCTCAATCTTGTCCAGTCTGAAATCAAACTACTCCTAGGACTGTGCATCTTCTGGCTGTTATTCATTTCAGATCTCACTTAGCTTTGTCTTGTTGAGTCTTGGTCTGCAAATACACAGCCTAGCGTTTGTCCAAAGTCTGAACTGAAGATACTCACTGGTGACCCAATGGACACTCCCAAAGCTTCTTCTCTGCACAGCTGCCCCTTCCCTGATACTCTGTCCTACGAATTCTGGGTTCCTCGAGAGCTTTGATTCTGCTCTGCCTTCAACTTGGTGATGCTGCTGTGTCTGTTCAGAATATTCTTTTATGCCAGGGTCTGGAAAGTGAACCATGCAGAAAGCCAGGAAGCCCGCAGGGCTCGCCTCATTTGTTTATCTTATCTCATGAATTAGAGTCCACTACAGTGTATTGTCTAATCTCTTAAAAGTGTAATCCTATACATTTTGTTGGCTTTGTAATTCTTTGTGGTGGGAGAGCTATTCCATCATAGTTGAGAACAGAAATAAGCCCTGTAAATATCATTATATGAGTGATATATCAATGATGATTTGCAAAATGATCTTTATTAGCATAGATTTCATAAAATAATTTTATTGTCAGCTTCTTTATATGAAAAGTGAGGCATATGTTCTCATATACTGTACATTGGATAATTTGTTGAATATTTTCCTATTATTTACTACCATTAGTAATCAAACTCACTCAAAAAATTATATTGCTTCTTAGAACTAAGCATCATGCCATATTTTCTGTAATCTATTTATGTGGAATTATAGTTGTTTCACATAGTGTTATAAATTAGGAGTCTTTTTTGTTCTATGTTAGTACTGTTTCTCTAATGGATATTTTCACATTCTTACTCTTTGCCAGTCGTTTATTTTACCAAAAGAAGCTTCACTTCATTTAGCGACTCTATTATTTTCCTAGGAATGTGCTCATCTAGAGTCATTGGTTGTATAGCTCTTAAGTGTTAGTAAACATATTGACTAATTTACTATATATCTTAGGCCTCAGGAGTTGATGTAAAATGAGGCCTCATCTTGAGAGCTAGTAGTGTTCTTTCAACTCTGAACTTTGTAAAGTAAATATATATTTTAGAGTGTGTAGAGTTGCATTTTGTTTCATTTATGATCTACTTAAAGATAAATCCTTACATGAGGAAATGTTAGATTGCTACATATCTTTTCCTAGTGATTTTTAATTGAAGAATTCATGGTAAATTGATCAAGCCTCAGCCAATTAGAGTTTGACATGTACTAATAAGATCTAATTGAGGAATTATGAAGACATTTGCGCAGGAGAAAATGAGCCCATAATTACACCATAAAGAGGTCAGAGTGTCAATGTTACCCTGCTAGAAGAATATTAGTTGAAATCCCTGTGGCATCTATAAAGGACACTCGATAATGTATCTGTGAAATATAGTACTTCCAATGCCAATTAAAAGATGTAGAATGATCCATTGCCAATTGTAGAAGTTCAACATTAAATACCTATTTCCCTCCTCTTGTGTCTGCCTTATTCAGGTGCTGGGGGATGGTCTCCATCAGACAGTGACCATTATCAGTGGCTTCAGGTTAACTTTGGCAACCGGAAGCAGATCAGTGCCATAGCAACTCAAGGAAGATACAGCAGCTCAGACTGGGTGACCCAATATCGCATGCTCTACAGTGACACTGGGAGAAACTGGAAACCCTACCATCAAGATGGGAACATCTGGGTGAGTCACTGTCAGAAAAAGACACAGAATTGAGTTTGCAGATATTTGAAAGTGGTAGTGGATTCTGGTGTGTTCTTTGGCTGAGGAGTAGCTATCTGACTCCTCCCATCCCTGGTACAGTCTGGGGAAGGGCTTGGGAGTGAAGTGGTTGGAGACTGATCTTGCTATGTTTGTTTCCATGTGTGTGTGTCCTCTGGTACTTGCTGAGAGAGAAAAGAAATGTGAGCAAAGCAAAAGAAGATGGGAAAATGAAACCAAACCCAGTATGCCCCACCCCAAGCCTTTTCTTAGTGATTAAAATGCCTTATCTTGCAAAGTCAATGCAATGGGTGTCTCCTTCCCCAACCTCTGGTGTATTTCACAGACAATAAGACCACCCAGTAAAACTGGGCTGAAACCTGAAAAAAAAAATTAGGTAAATAATTCAATAATGATAGAACACTAGAATTCTTTAAGCACAATGTTTCAAGTAACTGTATTTTAGTTTGTAGCACAGAACTGCAGTGGAACAAATTATGCAAATTCTGAACTGAGAATTAAGTAAATAGAAGGAAGAAACAAAAAACTCTTACTTGCCTCTGTCAACTGAAAAAGATTCACAACTTGAGAGCTGCGAGTTAAGTTTTATTTGGGGCAAAATGAGACTCCAGCCTGGGACGCGGCACCTCAGATAGCTCTGAAACACTGCTCCAAAGAGACACTGGGGAAAGGTCAAATAGATTTTGGTGAATGGGGAGTTCAACACAATTAAGTGCTCATTTTACGAAAGGTTTTCTGCTAGTCTGGAGGAGCCGATGCCATCATGAAGGGGTTTAGTACCACTCCGCAGCTACTGACCATAGGTATGAAGAGGACAATAAGGTAGAAAAATAGTTTTAAAGAAAAAGCAAATAGACCAGCCATAGCTTTGGAGTACATTAGACACCATGATGAGCATCCCCTTCTCAATTTTAAATATTTTAAAATATTACTAGTCCTCAGTCTACGCTGTGTGCACTTGTCTGTATTTATGTATTAAAAACCACCAAGAGGCTGTTTATTCATATATTCTTATTGATTGAAGAATGTTTCTTTAGGCTGCAGTTTCTATCCAAGGCTTAGGGCAATGAGTCTTAATCTGGGCCACCCTTCTGAGTTGCCTGAGAAGAATTTAAAGTATGTGAATGCCAGGCCCACCCAGGCAAATTAAATTAGAATCATGTAAGTAGTATTTTATATTAATGACTCTGATGTTTTTTAGGAACAGAGATCTTCTATTTGAGTAAAATATTGAAATTATAAAGAAATAATTTAGAGGAATAGGAACAGTAATATAGCAAAGAAAATACTCATAAGGGTAGTTTAAACCCTTATTACAGATCTGTAGGCATTTTATTATTTTATTTTTATTCTGAGAAAAAAGGGTAGTATAATCCATTTGCTCTTAAAAACATATTAATTAAATTGGAAAGTTATGTGTATTCAATCAAATATTCACAACATATAAATTAATTATATATGTTATGAAATACTAAATTTTAAGGGATCCATTTTATTTTTTTTTAAGGCAGTCATAACTAAAATCAAGTAAAGCCATCAATAAGAAACAAAAAGGACGGGTGGGAGGAGGAGGAGAAATGGGAGGAATTTGTTTTTAATCTATATATTAGACAGAATGTTGGGGAGTTTTGTCCTGGTCAGGGCCCACTCCCAGAAAGGTTATACCTTAAAACTCTTACGTAATTTTTATGAGCAGGCAGAGTCTAGTGCTCTGATCTTGAGTAGCTGGTCATTTCCACAGCAGTTGTCCATGATCATAACTGTCATGTGAAATAAGGATATAATACTCTGATAATAAATAGTACATATGCCAGAGTAGTTCTTTAGAAATAAGTTCTATTAAGCCTTTATTGCATGGCAAGAACATTTGTATATTGGGATGTGTAAATTGTCGGAAGCAAGTAAGGAGGAAAATTTCTCTTCATGGAAAGTCTTCATCTCACAATTAAGCTAAGTTTAAGTATCAGGCATAATTTATATTTTTAAAAAAGTGGTTTTCAACCCTGGATACACAATAGAATAACCTATAAAGCTTTAAAACATGGATGTTTGGGTCTCATTTCCAGAGATTTGAAATTAGATGTTATAAGATGAAACCTAGGCATTGAGATTTTAAAGCTCACCCAGTCATTCTAATATATAGTTAGCACTGAGAACCCTATTGTAGATTGGTTTTCAGCCTGTAGGTAAGATGGGCATGAAGGTCTTTCCTTTAGCTCAAATGGTAAAGAATCTGCCTGTAATGCATAAGACCCAGGTTCGATCCCTGGGTTGAGAAGATCCTCTGGAGAAGGGAATGGCGATCCACTCTAGTATTCTTGTCTGGAGACTCCCATGGACAGAGGAGCCAGACGGGCTACAGTCGGTGTGATCGCAAGAGTCTGAGTGACTAACACTACTACTACCAAGTGGGCATGGAGGAGGTCTATTGTGCAAAACAATGGTAAAGCAGAAAATTAGAAGGGACCTTCCTAAAAGTTGAGCAGAAAGAGAGAGATACTGACCAGATGACTACACAAACAGCAGACCAACTAACTGGGAGTAGACAGGTAAGGCTCAGATCACAAGCTCTTCCAGGAGAGCAATCATTATTTTCTGTCTAAAATGCAGTTATTTGAAGAGCTGCAGCCAGACTCTAAACTCTCAATTGAGAGACTGTTAAATCCTCTCCTATCATAATGGACATAATGTTAAGTTTAGTGCAGTTCAGTCATTCAGTCGTGTCTGACACTTTGCAGCTCCATGGACTGCAGCACACCAGGCTTCCCTGTCCATCACCACTCCCAGAACTTGCTCAAACTCATGTCCATTTGGCAGGTGATGCCATCCAACCATCTCATCCTCTGTCATTCCCTTCTCCTACCGCCTTCAATCTTTCCCAGCATCAGGGTCTTTTCAAATGTGTCAGTTCTTCGCATTAGGTAGACAAAGAATTGGAGTCTGATCTTCAACATCCGTCCTTCCAATAAACATTCAGGACTGATTTCCTTTAGGATTGACTGGTTGGATCTCCCTGCAGTCCAAGGGACTCTTAAGAGTTTTCTCCAACACCACAGTTCAAAAGCATCAATTCTTGGGCGCTCAGCTTTCTTTATAGTCCAGCTCTCACATCCATACATGACTACTGGAAAAACCATAGCTTTGACTAGATAGATCTTTTTTGGCAGGGTAATGTCTCTGCTTTTTTTTTTTTTTTTTAATTTAAATTTAGTTATTTTAATTGGAGGCTAATTACTTTACAATATTGTATACAATACAATATTGTATTACAGTATTGTACAATATTGTAATATATATTATAATGCTGTATAGGTTGGTCATAGCTTTTCTTCCAAGGAACAAGCATCTTTTGATTTCATGGCTGCAGTCACCATCTGCAGTGATTTTGGAGCCCAATAAAATAAAGTCTGTCACTGTTTCCATTGTTTCCCTATTTAGTTGCCATGAAGTGATGGTGACCAGACAGCATATTAAAAAGCAGAGACATTACTTTGCCAACAAAGATCCATCTAATCAAAGCTATGGTTTTTCCAGTAGTCATGCATGGATGTGAGAGTTGGACTATAAAGAAAGCTGAGTGCTGAAGAACTGATGCTTTTGAACTGTGGTGTTGGAGAAGACTTTTGAGAGTCCCTTGGACTGCAAGGAGATCCAACCAGTCAATCCTAAAGGAGATCAGTCCTGAGTGTTTATTGGAAGGACTGATGTTGAAGCTGAAACTCCAATTGAACTGTGGTGTTGGAGAAGACTCTTGAGAGTCCCTTGGACTGCAAGGAGATACAACCAGTTCATTCTGAAGGAGATCAACCCTGGGCTTTCTTTGGAAGAAATGATGCTGAGGCTGAAACTCCAGTACTTTGGTCACCTCATGCGAAGAGTTGACTCATTGGAAAAGACTCTAATGCTGGGAGGGATTGGGGGCAGGAGGAGAAGGGGACGACCGAGGATGAGATGGCTGGATGGCATCACGGACTCGATGGACGTGGGTCTGAGTGAACTCTGGGAGTTGGTGATGGACAGGGAGGCCTGGCGTGCTGCGATTCATGGGGTCGCAAAGAGTTGGACACAACTGAGTGACTGAACTGAACTGAACTGGATGCCATGATCTTAGTTTTCTGAATTTTGAGGTTTAAGCCAGCTTTTTCACTCTCCCCTTTCACTTTCATCAAGAGGCTCTTTAGTTCTTCACTTTCTACCATAAGGGTGGTGCCATCTGCATATCTGAGGTTATTGATGGTTCTCCCAGCAATCTTGATTCCAGCTTGTGCTTCATCCATCCTTACATTTCACATGATGTAATCTGCATATGAGTTAAATAAGCAGGGTTACAATATACAGCCTTGATGAACTCCTTTCCCAATTTGGAACCAGTCTGCTGTTTCATGTCCAGTTCTAACTGCTACTTCCTGACCTGCATACAGATTTCTCAGGAGGCAGGTCAGGTGGTCTGGTTTTCCCATCTCTTGACGAATTTTCCACAGTCTGTTGTGATCCACACAGTCAAAGTCTTTGGCATAATCAATAAACAGAAGTAGATGTTTTTCTGGAACTCTCTTGCTTTTTTGATGATCCAACATATGTTGGCAATTTGATCTCTGGTTCCTCTGCTTTTTCTAAATCCAGCTTTAACATCTGGAAGTTCATGATTCACATAGTCTTTAAGCCTAACTTGGAGAATTTTGTACATTACTTTGCTAGGGGATGAGATGAGTGCAACTGTGTAGTAGTTTGAGCATTATTTGGCATTGCTTTTCTTTGGGATTGGAATGAAAACTGACCTTTTCCAGTCCTGTGGCCACTGCTGAGTTTTGCAAGTTTGCTGGCATATTGAACGCAGCACTTTCAGAGCATCATCTTTTAGGATTTGAAATAGCTCAACTGGACTTCCATCACTCCCAGTAGCTTTGTTCATAGTGATGCTTATAATTCACTCAGCCAGTTTATAAAGATGGCTGCCCTAAATATGTCTGCTCTAATGATGGCTGCTTATAAAGATGGCTGCCCTCAAGATGGTTGCTAAAATGCAGTGATATTAGGACTTCATTTACCAGATAATTGGCAGTAAGTGTGTGCTTAGTCACTCAGTCATGTCTGACTCTTTGTGGCCCCATGTACTGTAGCCTACCAGGCTCCACTGTCCGTGGAATTTTCCAGGCAAGAATACTGGAGCAGATTGCCATTTCCTGCTCCAGGAAATCTTTCCGACTCAAGGATTGAACCCATGTCTCTTCTGTCTCCAGCATTCGCAGATCTAGCACCATCTGGGAAACCCACTTAGCATTAAGGGAGGGTCTCATTTTGACTAAATACAGAGACATGAGTTCAAACAACTAAGAAGGATGACATTTTCCAGCATGACTTGTACTGCTTTTCTGATTTATATGAAATGCCAGAGGTTGAGTCAGGGAGTCAAGGTCATTCAGTGAAAATATCACAAATTGTGAAGGTAAGCTATTTATACATCTACATAGAGGACTCAGTTTTTTCTGATGGTGATAAAGGGTGTATTTCTATAGTTTTTTGCTTTTCTGATGTTTATGTTTGTTGCTTCCTTTCAAATCATGTACTTCTCGTTAAAACTAAGAACATGATAAGCAATGAATGATTATTTCTAGATAAAACTATGGTGAGTTAATTATAAAATTTTATAAATCAAAACAAATTTGAGACACAAGCCTAATGTTGCAAAATATACTTAAATGCCAATGAACCTGCAATAAAGTTTACATTACTTTAATAATCTATGATAGGGAATTCCTGGGTGGTCCAGAGTTTAGGACTTCACTTCACCTGCAGGGGGTCCCTGGTTTGATCCTGATTGGGGGGCTAAAATCCCACAGGAATCAAAGCGTGGCCAATAAAACCCAAAAAAATCTTTGAAGAAGTGTTTTATTCCTTGCTAGTGTGAAAAATAGTTCATTGCTTTGGTGTTTTATAAAGGAGATAAAATTCATTGTTTCTTAAAAGTTCTTGAATACTTTTGAACTTATGTCTTAACATACATTAAGTAAGTAAAGTTTAGCACTTACAGACCTCAACCGAAAATATACTTGACTTAAATTGATTACCAGGTGAGCCACAAAGAAAAGGCCAAGAATACTGGATTGTGTAGCCTATCCCTTCTCCAGGGGATCTTCCCAACTCAGAAATTGAACCAGGATCTCCTGCATTGCAGGCAGATTCTTTACCAACTGAGCTATCAGGGAAACCTTAAATCTATTAAAAATGGTAATTAGATATCTCTTTTAATCTAACTGTTTAACATAATGTATATTGCAATTAAAAGAGATTTCTCACATAGATAAGATTGGATATTTTTTTAATAGACACCACCTTATCTGATGTAAAGTTTTAGAGTAAAAAGATTTCAAAGCTGATGAAATTTTAAGGTTACTTTAACTATCCTTTCCTAAAAAAATTGGTTACCTGAGGAGAATGCAGTGTGATGTCCATTCAATCAGTTTAGTATTGTTTTTAACAAATGTCAATGGTTATTCTTTCTATGGTTGCAGAAATGGACAACCATGACCAATTTTATTATATTTTTGTTAAATGCCCATATAGAGATTCTGAATTATTTTATGACCATTGGATGATAACGTTAAAATAAGTGAAGAATGGGTCATGCAGATAAGAAATTACAACAGTCTCACAAGATTTTAAAGTCATCAATCTCATACTGTGGAATGAGAATGATTCTTAAAGAGACTTCTGAAGAAGAGTTTATCTGAATATTTAATACTCAAATATGTGAGTTGCTATTAAATAATGCGCTAAACTAGTCAAGCCTTCTTATTCCTCTTTGATGATACTAAAGCTTTATAGAATCCTTTACACTTTATCCACAATGTCATTTCCTTCTATTTAGAATTTCCTTTCCAATATAAAAGGAAAATATGTGCAGGTTGGTAAAATTGCCAAAGAAAAATTTTCCATTTACATATTCTACAAACTCTAATTTGCATACTTTCCAAGGTATTTTCAGATTTCCTCTGTACAATCTGTTAGAGAGAAAAGAAGGATTCTATATAAGCATTTCTTATCAAAAGTCCATTAAACATTACATTCAGTAAGAAATTCCAGCAGGTCTTTCTAAGAAGCTGCCTTTAGTTTTGCTTAGGAAATTCTATTACCAGCTTTGGATGTAGATATTTGGGGCCAAAACAGGAAATTGGAATATTAATAGTGAATACTTTCTTTACATGCTATTACTGTTTTGCAGGATAGTAACATTACAAATTGACTTGTAAACAGTTTTTCTTTCTCTTAAAAAATGTTTTTTAATGGTTAGAAGATACTTGTATATTCCTAATTATTTTTTAAAATAGTTTTTGACCTCTTTTGTTAATAGTATCAGACTAGGACAAGTAATCATTGAATATATTAAATGGAAAGTCCCATAGAACAGAAATGTTTTATTATATTTAAATTGCATGATTAAATACTTATCAAGGATATAGGAATATGTAAGATTGTATTCTCTAAGCAATATTAAGTAGAGTATTAATTTCCTAGATGTGTTAAAAAAACCTCAGATCTCTTTGTTCTTACATACTTTCCATATATATATGTGTGTATATATACACACATAGACACACAAAAATTAATTGTTTCTAATAAGTTTAAAACATTAAAAAAATCTGAAAAGTAAGTAGTAGTTAGCAGATTGATTTAGTAAATTCTTTGATTTTATGAATATCAAGTCAATAGCTGGAACATGCATTCTCTACTTTTTTTATAAAAGCAAATAGCACATCAGCCAAGATTTGCATAATAAAAATTTCCTAAAATATCCTTCTTGATCAGCCTATGTGTTTGGAAAGAGAAAACCAAGACACAGATTCCAAAGTTCTGAATTCAAGTATATAGGTTCATTTATTTGGTTTTATAAAACTGCAGAAGTCCCTTGTGCCTCAGATTTCTTCTCTGAGAAATAGGAATGATGCCTTTTGGAATATTTAAGTGAAATTATGTAAGAAATTTTGCAAACTATAAGGATGTAGAAATGTGTCATCGATTGCCAACCTTAGAAGCATTTTACAAAACTAGTGTAGTATTTATATTCAATGACAATAGTCTATTATAATTTCCAGATTTTTTAGGCTCCCTCTCTCCTTTCCAGATCCAGCTGACCCATTTACTCTTATTCAAGATTCATAATATCTGACAATATTTTTGATGAAACAATTATGACGAGGTAGGAAGTATAATGTGGACAAATCTCTGGCATGTTTCCAGTTCACAAGTGGAGTGGCCATTGCCGGGGCAGGGCAGGCTTGTGAGGCATGGCTAACAGACCTCGCTCCAAGCCAAGTGCCCTGGCAATGCTTATAACAAATTATTTGTTTCCATAACAATGGCCATGGGTCCAATGAGCCATGTAAGAGGATATTGTTTAAAAACAAATGGATTATTCTGTTCTATCTTTTCAACCATTTGTTGTAATGGTTACACAAGTTTTCCAAATCATTTAAAAATCTGTTCCAATTACAAATGTAAAGCATAACTGTTTTACAATTTAATAGTATACTTAAATTCTTTCCAAAAAATCTAGAATTTTTCCTGCATATGACACTGAGGAAGACAACCATCCTCATCACTTGTTTCTATCTCATCCATCAGATAGAATCAATAACAGCCTCTTCTTCATTTAGGACACTAAAGGAATTTTTTTCACCAATCGGTAGGAATTTCTCTTGCTTATCTATGTACACACATGCATTGCTGCTGCAATCAGCCACTGGGGAAATGAACCAGGTGGATATATTCAAAATAATATTATAAATAGTTTATTGAGTAATAAAACATATCAGAGTAATCCACATTAAACCATTTCTGAAATGACCCTTGAAATAAATAGGGTAAGACATTTTTAGGAATTGTATGGAAGAAAATAATTTCCAAGGTGAGTTTGCAATAGGCTTCTTATTTCTGTGAAATAGATTTTTCTGCTTACACCCCTCTTAGGATGGGTGGCATTTTTAAAGTCTCATGAATTTTAATAAGTTGAGTGGATATTCCAGACCCTTTTGCATATACTGTAATGCCTCCACTAGTGAATTTTGATCACCTTTTTAAATACACATTTGTACCATGTGTGTTTTAAGAGGTTATGAGATTTTGTCTTGTGTCAGTTTGTGAGTCACTCACTAGTCTACACATATGTAGAACCATTATAATTGACACGGTTATATGTTTAATCCCCTCCCCCCAAATTTAGAAGATAAAAATACTATGTTATTAATAATAGTGAATAGATTATTGCCATACAACTGTTAGGAAAAGGAAAATGCTATAATCTTATACATTTTCTTAAAGGCAGTGAAATAACCGTATATAATCCTTCACCATCTAGTATTTTTCTTGTATGAGATGAAACAGAATATATGTAATCATTGTTGTAACTTTTTAACGTGGGTTTGATTTCTTCGAGAACTCTCTGAAGGAAGAAATGTTCTCATTAAGCATAAGGACCTTCTCAGGTGCTTTATTTTACTCTGGACTGAAATAATGGAGATGCTAATACTTCCTTATCAGATCAAGCTTGGAGTTAGGTGACATGAAGCTAAAAGACTCCAGGTGAATGAAGATTTATATAACATATTGATAGGCACCTACAAATATTTTGAATAAATATCAATTCCTTCATGTAAGATGCATGTCTCTGCTCAAGTGGTAACTTAGTGGATTATAGAGGAACACTGGGATGGCTTCCCAGGTGGTAGAGTGGTAAAGAATCCATCTGCCAATGCAGGAAATGCAGGAGACCGAGGTTTGATCTCTGGGTCTGGAAGAACCCTTGGAGGAGGAAATGGCAACTAACTCCAGGATTCTTGCCTTTGAAATTCCATGGACAGAGGAGCTTGGTGGTCTGTAGTCAATGGGGTTGCAAAGGAGTCGGATACACTGAGCTCATGCACTCACATGTGCACACACCCACACACACCCAGGACACCTACATTGGGGAACTGAGAGCACAGGAAAGCATGCTGCTTATGTGGCTGCAGGCCCCCAAAAGGCAATGAAAATAATAGCTCAGTGGTTCATTCTGGAATCAGACCAGTCATCATAACTTTACTACATAGATTTGCGTCACACTGGGCAGATTCCTTAAACTTTCTGTGCCTAGATTTCCTCATCTGTAAAATGACTAGTAGCAGTAACTTCTTCACTTACCTCAGTGGTACCTACCTCTATGGCTGTCAGTATTAAATTGATAATCCATATGTAGAGCTTAAAACAATAACTGGCTCATATTAACCCCTGAATTATTAAATTTTATGGATTTGTGACTCATAGATATATCACCATAGTATTTTATATTAGATTTGTCCTTGAAATTTCAAAAGAGCCTGTTACCTGCACCTCACAGTAGCTTTTCTCTATTAACTTATTGGCATGTACATTATATTATGTTGTGCATCTCAACCTGAAATAACTAATAACTCATTTTTAAGTATAATTGAGCATGTGAATTTATGTCATTTGAATCATGATCCTGTTGCCATATGGAGTCCCGTTCATTGCAGTACAAATTGTGTCTGGACAGATCTTTCACATGTTTGTATTAAACTTCAGTGAAAATATGACAGTAATGCTTCCCTTTAGTTTAAAAATTCACTTTTATTAACTTTGGAAATCAAGGAAAATATTTAACCTATTTTGACTACAGTCCTCCTTCATATCATCTTAGGCTAATTGAAAAGTGTAAAGATAAGCAGACTCCAAAACAAACTTATGAGTATTGGCTGAAACAGTCTGCTGATTATGGAGTTAGATAGCCCACATAAAGTGTGCAAGCCAAGATTTCTTTGCAGCAGCATCACCTGGGAATGTGTTAGAAAGGCAAAATCTCAGGAATTCATCACAGATCTTTCAAATCAGAATCTACAGCTTAAAAATATACACTTAGGAGTATGGGATTAACAGATGCACACCGCCATATCTATTCATAAAATAGATAAAACCATAAGAATTTATAGGAAGTTATATTCAATAGCTTGTAATAACCTATAATGTAAAAGAATTTAAAGAAAAGTATATATGTGTATACATATGTATATCCAAATCACTTTGCTGTACACCTGAAACTAACACAATATTGTACATAAACTATACTTCAGTTAAAAAAATATCCACAAATGATTCATGTACATACTAAAGATAGTGGTGTTTTCAATATTTGAGGAGCTCTCATGAGAATGAGGAATTAGCATTGAACCTGGTGTTTCCAAATCAGAAGGCACAGTTAGAAGAATTAGAATTTTCAGTGTAAATTTCAGACAGACTTATCATGAAAAGGGAATCAGCTTTGATAGGTACTTGCTGAGCACCTACAATTTACTGAAAGTTGGAGATAAACACAATTACTGCCTTCTAGGGCAAAAAAAAAAAAATCTAGTGGTAATGCTAAATACATAAAGTTTAAGTTATTTTGAATGACTATATGTGTCCTAATGGGTAGCAACTTGCACAGGTTGTTCTGTGAACCCACAGAAAACTGATTCCTTCATAATTGTTGAGGGTCATGGTCAGTAAAGACTTCTAAGGGAGCTAAGTGGGTTAAGTAGGGAAAAAAATGGTGCCGTGAAAAAATGTGGGAATATTGTCAGGTACAACAAGCTAGGACTGCTTGCCACGTCACAGGCCAATAAATTGAGAGATGAGCTGTTGGGACAAGAGGTAGAGACCTTATTCAGAAAGCCAGCAGACCAAGAAGATGACGGACTCAGTTCACTTCAGTCATGTACAACCATTTGCAATCCCATGGACTGAAGCACACCAGGGTTCCCTGTCCATCACCAACTCCTGGAGCTTGCTCAAACTCATGTCCATTGTGTCAGTGATGCCATCCAACTATCTCATCCTCTGCCATCCCCTTATCTTCCTGCCTTCAATCTTTCCCAGCATCGGGGTCTTTTCCAGTGCGTCAGTTCTTCGCGTCAGGTGGCCAAAGTATTGGAGTTTCAGCTTCAGCATCAGTCCTTCCAATGAACACCCAGGACTGATTTCCCTTAGGATTGACTGGTTTGATCTCCTTGCAGTCCAAGGGACTCTCAAGAGTCTTCTCCAACACCACAGTTCAGAAGCATCAATTCTTTGGTGCTCAGCTTTCCTTATGGTGCAACTCTCACATCCATAGAGGACTGCTGGAAAAACCACATCTTTGACTATATGGGCCTTTGTCAGCAAAGTAATGTCTCTGCTTTTTAACATGCTGTCTAGGTTGGTTGTAGCTTTTCTTCCAAGGAGCAAGCATCTTTTAATTTCATGGCTGCAGTCACCATCTGCTGTGATTTTGAAAGCCAGCAGACCAAGAAGATGATGGACTAGTGTCCCCAAAAGCCATCTTACCCAAGTTAGAATGCAGACTTCTTTTATGCTAAAAGAGGAAAGCATCTGGTCAATCCCTGTAAACTTCTTAGCACCCAAGTCCTTTGTTCTGCCTGTCCATGTAAATCAGGTTACTTGTGTTCCCTTAAACCTCCAAGAAGACAAGTGTTATTCTGTTTCCCAACTTTTTATCTCCTATGAGGGAACTTTTTATCATATGAATGTTAAGTGTTATACCTTTAAAGGACAAGCCTGGGAAGCAGAGCCTGGAGAATGGTCTTTCATGTGTATTTCATGTTACAGGTAACATTCTTTTTTTAAAAGTGCTGAGTCAGCATGACTAAGCACAGCCAACATAGCACAAAGGTTAGAGCAAGGATAGATCCAATATGGCGTTGGGTTTGTTTTCCTCTGTTACAGGAAGTCATTACTAGCAGAGACTAGTAATGACTTGTACTGATATAGGTAGGAATGGATAGTGAGACACTATATATAATCATGGCCCTTTCTCAGTTTTCAGATAATAAATGAATAAAAATTAACTTTTCATAAGAATTCTGAAATCATATCCTTTAAAACAGTAATATTTAAGTTATATAATGTGAACTCTCTACCTTTGGGAGAATGTTGGAGTTGATGCGGTCCTTCACGGCACATCTTGGGAATACTCTTAGTACTGAGTTCATGGGCAAGCACAGAATAGATGCGTAAGAGTGTAGAATTGAATTGAAGTACTCTGAAGGCAAGTGCACTGAAGCTGAAATTCATGATGTTACTTATATCTGAGTCACAAATCCAGATATACTGGACCCAATATTCAATATGGAGAAAAAAAATGATTTTTTTGGTTTTAGCAATAAGCATCATTACTATAATGACCATTTGCTTATTTTGACTAAATGAAAACAATCAGAAATCATATACAATATTTATAAAGCAAGATAGTGCAAGCTTTGGAGCTGGACTTGAAATATCAGAACCCTGTTCTAATACTTGGTAACTGAATATTTAACCATGTTAATTGAACATTTATGGGCTTTAGTTGCCTTATCTGTCCTCAAGAATAGTAGCGATTTAGTTATAATGACAGTAAAAATCACTATAATAACTGTAAATAAAAGCTGGCCATCTTGGGTGACTTTCATATGCTTGTGTCCCTGGTGACCATGAGCATATCTGTATTACTCATGTCACTTATACACACAATTTTGCCAAGTAACTAATTTAGTCACTGTTGACTTTGAGGAAGAACTAATAGAATGTTAAAATGTCTTAGCAAATACATTTGGTTTGCTTGAATAAACTTGCTTAATTACAGGCTGTATTATCATTCTGGCAATGAGATGTCGTGTTGATAGGTTGTCTGAACAGTTCACTCAGCATCAATGCTTTTTCAGAAGCCTAGAGGAGAAGAGATACCTTTCTAGAAAAATTAGTTTGTACTTACAAAATGAAGATTATTAGAGATAAACATCAGCATTTCTTCCATGAACTTTACTGATCTATTTTGATGAGATGGTGGATCAATTGTATTGCCCTTTAAATGGTTTATAACCATGTTTATATATATATAATATATTATATTATATTATTCTAAGAGAGGATGAGATGGTTGGATGGCATCACCAACGCGATGGACCTGAGTTTGAGTAGGCTCTGGGAGTTGGTGATGGACAGGGAAGCCTGGTGTGCTGCAGTCCGTGGGATCACAAAGAGTCGGACACTACTGAGCAACTGAACTGAGCTGAATCATGCTAATGTGCAGCTTTAGTGAGTGCAATGTATAAAAACACCTTCCTGTGATATAGCAGAATGGTTCAGAAAACTCTATCTGTGCCAATGAGTAAATAATAAAAGTGAACCAGCATTTTTGAGGCTTATTAAAAGTGTTGCTTTAACTCATTTAATACTCAAAATAAGTTAAATGTGATGATGCAGACTTTATTTATTTTTCTAAAATCACAATTTTTTTTTAATTTGGTCTTTCTTTCAATTGTTTAATTTTAGTTGAAGGATAAGTGGTTTACAATATTGTGTTGGTTTCTGCCATATGTCAACATGAATCAGCTGTATTATACACATGTCCTCTCCCTCTTGAGGGACTCCTTGGTGGCTCAGATGGTAAAGAATTTGCCTGCAATGTGGGAGACCTGAGTTCAATCTCTGGGTCAGGAAGATCCCCTGGAGAAGGGATCCACTCTAGTATTCTTGCCTGAAGAATTCCATGGACAGGGGATTCTGACAGGCTACAGTCCATGGGGTCACAAAGCGTTGGACATGACTGAGCAGCTAATGCTTTCATTTTCACTCCCTCTTGAACTTCCCTCGTACCTCCTACCCCATCCCACTCCTCTAGCTTGTCACAGAGCCATGGCTTGAGTTCACTGAATTATGCAGCAAATTCTCACTGGCTATCTGCTTTTACATATGGTAGTGTCTATGTTTCCATGCTACTCTCTCCATGCATAGTTTTTAATTTTTTTATAATTGTATTTATTTGTTTTTGGATGCGCTGAGTCTTTGTTGCTGTAAGGCATTTCTTTGGTTGCGGCGAGCAGGGGCTATACTTTAGTTGTGGTGCATGGGCTTCTCCCTGGTGTGGCTTTTCTTGTTGCAGAGCATGGGCTCCAGGGTGTTGCAGTAATTGCAGCGTGTAGACTCAGTAGGTGTGGCTCCCAGGCTCTAGAGCACACTCCGTAGTTGTGACATTGGGCTTAGATGCTCTGCAGCCAGTGGCTTCCTTCTGGATCAGGGATGGGATCTATATCTCCTGCTTTGGTAGCTGGGCTCTTTTACCACTGAGTCACCAAAGAAGCCTGGCTTTTCTGATTATTAAGCTCATTCTGTAGATGCAAAAATTGAGGGTTATAGAAGGCAGTTCATTTCCTGGTGTACGTGGTGAATTAACATTTGGAACCGGAAACCAGGGTTGTCTAATTTGCCTGTGACCTTCACCACCATGACCCTCCTCAGTTCTTCTTTTCACTGCCCACAGGAAACTAGTTGACTATCACATTTTAACTGTAATGGGCTGCACAAATATGGGAGGGAGTGTCAAATGTACCATCTATTTCTTTTTATAAAGCCATACCAGTCATATTGGATTAGGCACCAAGTCTCCAGAGTATGAGCTCATCTTGACTACTTTTGTATGTAACAATTCCGTTTCAAATAAGAGAACATTCTGAGGTCCTAGAGGATGTACTTATACTTATGAATTTGGAGGGGGGGTACAGCCCAACCCATAACACCTAACTGTTAGAAAACTACTTTATTAAGTTATATTACTGAGTCCAAGTCAGATCTACTGGCTGCACAACAGGCCAGTAAAATCAGAGATGAGGTGTTGAGGCAAGGAACACTACTTTGTTCAGAAAGCTGGCAGACTGAGAAGATGACAGACTAATGTCTCAAAATAACCATCTTATTGGAGTCTGGTTGCCAAGTTCTTTCATAGAACAGAGAAGTGGGGAGGTGAGGAAATAAAGCAAAGAGGCCATTAATCTTACAAATATCTTCTAGAATGGCAAGCTTCAAGGAGGGAGGTGTTAATTTCTCCCTTCTTATAGCCACCCTCAGATGGACAGGGTCCTGAACAAAGAGGCACTTTGGTTTAATATTTAGGTAGAGGGGCAGGGTTCCCTGAGGCAGTCCATTCTGTTTAAACACTATCTTTTTAGTGAAGAAAGCAATGGGAAGCAAAGGTTAAAAAATGAAGAAGAAGAAACAGATCCAACATAGAATCATAATTGGTTCTTCCCTGTAAGAGCTACACCAATAAAACTTAGTTGCTATCATTGCGGTGTTGACAGTGTCATGTATGGTTTGAAGAGTAGGGGATGGTTTTATAGGAAAGACAGTGGCTTCTAAGAGGAATTGTACGTCTGTCCTCATGAACTCAGAAAATAGACCTGAGTCAAACCATGAAGGGCTGAGTGATAACTAATTATATATGATTCCCTGCATTCAATTATTTACAAGCAAAATTTCAAAGAGAGATTTTAAGAATTATTCCTCTCATAGGGGGCAGATGATTCAAAGATGCTTCTTAAAACCAACCCCTCAACCCACCCCAGGAGAAATATTCGGCCTTTAAAAAATGTCCTAGTTTTAAATCTCATAGAGCACTTTATTCTGAATTAAACACCATGTGACACATGAACATCATTTAATCAACATCATCTAATTCCTTGAGCTATGTTATTTATTAAGCACTGGACTCTAGAGAACATGCATTCTAAACAATTATAGACATTTCTTCCATCAGCAAAGAGCTCCTCTGAAACTAAAAGTTTCCTCCAGTTGCGTCTTGAGATATAATTATTAATTTCATTTGGAGTATAGGAGCATCTATTTGAAAACAACAGGTTTCATTTGTTAGCTCTTACAGTATTTTTCAGAGAAGGTTAAGAAACACATTCCCCTCATTTCATATATGAAAGCTGAGCTGCCCAGGGCAAAGGCATTATTCATCCTATGCACAGAGCAAGCGCAATTGTTCATTCCATCCACACAGTGACTGTCCTGCTTGTGTATTTTTCAGTTTTGTTACAGTATACAAAGTGGAAAATAGAGCTGTGTGTGATAGCCTAGAGCAACCGAGAAAAGACTGCAAATGTATCATAAAATTATTCAAGCTGTTTGCATTTATCCTGGCACAAACAAGTATTTGATAACAGAACTGAAAAATGCAGGAGAAATTTCTTGTCCCTTTGAAAGGATTTTCTTATGTGATACCTGAAGATACATACAATGATTTTTTCACAAGGCTTATTATATAAAAAGGCTAGTGTATATTTAACATGGGTAATTTGACAGTTTTATTCTTGGAATAGTAATAGATAAGAGTATACACTGTACCGTTACTTAAAATAAGCAGTAATGTCAATGTCGTTTGTTTTTTAAAGTCAAAGACCTAAGAAATAGCATTCAGATCATTATTTTATGTTTAAAGTTGGGGTAAGTGATAATAAAATAATATACACACACATACATGTATTCAACCTACTAAAATAATAGTCTCCCTTAATCATGTTCAGTTCAGTTCAGTTCAGTCACTCAGTCGTGTCCGACTCTTTGCGACCCCATGAATCGCAGCACGCCAGGCCTCCCTGTTCATTACCATCTCTCGGAGTTCACTCAGACTCACATCCATCGAGTCAGTGATGCCATCCAGCCATCTCATCCTCAGTCGTCCCCTTCTCCTCCTTCCCCCAATCCCTCCCAGCATCAGAGACTTTTCCAATGATTCAACTCTTCGCATGAGGTGGCCAAAGTACTGGAGTTTCAGCTTAATCATGTAAAATCTGTGAATATTTACTAGAATCAGATCGATTTCTAAACTGATTCTATTGAAGTGCAGAGGTGTTAGGCATTTTGATTAATATCAAGCACCACTTCTAATACTAACTACCATTCACTGAACACTTACCTGAAAAGTACTTTCTGGGTCAAATTCTATGACAAGATCTGGGATGATGAGAGTCCGAAGTTGGTTCTCCGTTTCTGTGTCCCCTTGTTTTTGCTCTAAGAGGATATAGAGATAGACTCTGTTCAAGTTCTGAAAGAGGTTTATTTGTCTTGTTAAACATTGAGCCTCACAAACTAGGACAGTGCCTTGCACATTGAATGTGCTCAGTAAGTGTCTGACAACAGATTGGCTGAATAATGGAATTTAATGGACCTTTGTGTAGGTAGGTTTAAGCCCTATAGGCATTGTATAGGACTTCCCAGGTGGTACAGCTATAAAGAATCCTCCTGCTGATGCATGAATTTGATCCCTAGGTCAGAAAGATCCCCTGAAATGGGAAATGGCAACCTGCTCCAGTATTCAGGCCTGGAAAATTCCATGGACAGAGGAGCCTGCCAGGCTACAGTCCATGGGATCTCAGAGGGTAGAACATGACTGAGTGACTGAGCACACATAGGTAGTTATAATTAGTTATACATTTCATAAAGAATAATATTAATTTTCTTAATTTACACTTATCTAGTGAACACCGGCAAATGTTGCACACACCTACACCTATTGAAAGGAGCAAAGTGTCTAAACACCCATTTGTGGGAACATGTGAAAAGCTCAAAAGTTTTCTATGGGAGAACATGTAGCAAAAGTCACAGTGGCAAAAAGCTATGAGGAAAGGCCGGGGTGCTGATCAGGACAGCAAATTATACCTGCCCCCTAGACCTGGAGGCAGCTTAGGGCTGTCACCTGAGATGTCCAGTTCAGTTCAGTTCAGTTCAGTCGCTCAGTCGTGTCCGACTCTTTGCAACCCCATGAATTGCAGCATGCCAGGCCTCCCTGTCCACCACCATCTCCCAGAGTTCACTCAAACTCATGTCCATCGAGGCAGTGATGCCATTCAGCTCATCCTCTGTTGTCCCCTCTTCCTCCTGCCCCCAATCCCTCCCAACATCAGAGTCTTTTCCAATGAGTCAACTCTTCACATGAGGTGGCTGAAGTACTGGAGTTTCAGCTTTAGCATCAGTCCTTCCAAACACCCAGGGCTGATCTCCTTTAGAATGTACTGGTTGGATTTCCTTACAGTCCAAGGGACTCTCAAGAGTATTCTCCAACACCACAATTCAAAAACATCAATTCTCCGGTACTCAGCTTTCCTCACAGTCTCACATCCATACATGACCACTGGAAAAACCATAGCCTTGACTAGATGGACATTTGTTGACAAAGTAATGTCTCTGCTTTTCAATATGCTATCTAGGTTGGTCATAACTTTCCTTCCAAGGAGTAAGCATCTTCTAATTTCATGGCTGCAGTCACCATCTGCAGTGATTTTACAGCCCTCCCCAAAATAAAAATTTTTGGGACACTGTTTCCACTGTTTCACCATCTATATCCCATGAAATGATGGGACCAGATGCCATGCTCTTAGTTTTCTGAATGTTGAGCTTTAAGCCAACTTTTTCACTCTCCTTTTTCACTTTCATCAAGAGGCTTTTTAGTTCCTCTTCACTTTCTGCCATAGGGGTGGTGCCATCTGCATATCTGAGGTTACTGATATTTGTCCCGGCAATCTTGATTCCAGCTGTGCTTCTTCCAGCCCAGTGTTTCTCATGATGTACTCTGCATATAAGTAAATAAGCAGGGTGACAATATACAGCCTTGACGTACTCCTTTTCCTATTTGGAACCAGATTGCTGTTCTATGTTCAGTTCTAGCTGTTGCTTCCTGACCTGCATACAGATTTCTCAAGAGGCAGGTCAGGTGGTCTGGTCTTCCCATCTCTTTCAGAATTTTCCACAGTTTATTGTGATCCACACAGTTAAAGGCTTTGGCATAGTCAAGAAAGCAGAAATAGATATTTTTCTGGAACTCTCTTGCTTTTTCCATGATCCAGCAGATGTTGGCAATTTGATCTCTGGTTCCTCTGCCTTTTCTAAAACCAGCTTGAACATCAGGAAGTTCACAGTTCACGTATATTGCTGAAGCCTGGCTTGGAGAATTTTGTGTGTTAATTTACTAAGCGTGGGAAATGAGTGCAATTGTGCGGTAGTTTGAGCATTGTTTGCATTGCCTTTCTTTGGGTTTGGAATGAAAGCTGACCTTTTCCAGTCCTGTGGCCACTGCTGCATTTTCCACATTTGCTGGCATACTGAGTGCAGTACTTTCACAGCATCATCTTTCAGGATTTGAAATAGCTCAACTGGAATTCCATCACCTCCAATAGCTTTGTTCATAGTGATGCTTTCTAAGGCCCACTTGATCACATTCCAGGATGTCTGGCTCTAGGTAAGTGATCACACCATCGTGATTATCTTGGTCATGAAGATATTTTTGTACAGTTCTTCCATATATTCTTGCAACCTCTTCTTAATATCTTCTGCTTCTGTTAGGTCCATATCATTTCTGTCCTTTATCGAGCCCATCTTTGCATGAAATGTTCCCTTGGTATCTCTAATTTTCTTGAAGAGATTTCTAGTCTTTCCCATTCTATTGTTTTCCTCTATTTCTTTGCATTGATCACTGAGGAAGGCTTTCTTATCTCTTCTTGCTCTTCTTTGGAACTCTGCATTCAGATGTTTATATTTTTCCTTTTCTCCTTTGCTTTTCGCCTCTCTTCTTTTCACAGCTATTTGTAAGGCCTCCCCAGACAGCCATTTTGCTTTTTTGCATTTATTTTCCATGGGGATGGTCTTGATTTCTGTCTCAAGAGCTAATGCTAAATGCAATCATATGTGGCCAACTTGAATTTGAGCTGGACCCTGGGTCAATACAGAGAACCTGGTCAAAGTAGAGAGAGGTTTCTGATCTCACAAAAGCTGGATACAGGAAAGCAATACAGTCTGTACAAAAGGACTATACTTGACACAAAAGAATATATTTTACATTTCCATTTGTAGAAAGCATATAAGCAGTTAAAGCTTGTGCTGTAAGCGGTCTGGATAATGGTTTTATTTGCAGGAGGGTATGCTTGGAAGGGAGTACCTACAAAGGGAGACTTTGTGTTGATAATTGTCTGTCCCATGATCTAGGGTGGTGTTACCCTTGTGAAAATTCATCAAGCTATAAATTGACATGTACTTTCTTTGTGTATGTTGAAATTCAATAATAAGGTTGGGAAGACAGTTTTATCAGATTTGAAATTGAGATCCAGTTCTGAGAGAAGAGAATCATAATTACTCTCCAGTACTGAAAATAACTTTATGAGAAAACCAGTGGTCCAGGCAAAAGCAAACAACCAGGGGACTTAGCAAAGCATCTTAAAAGCCTACTTGAAACCCATGGGAGGGTTATTTTAGTCTTTCTGTCAGTTCAGTTTTGATATAAACACACAGTGCTCTATTCACATATAACACATGGGTACCTGGTATATCACAATCTCATACTTGCTAATGAAGAGCATATTTCTAAAGAATTGTCATGTCTGGCTCTCATTGACTCTGGCTTGAACAAAGGTGAGCACATATAAAACAGACATCATTATCTGCAACCAGTGTGCATAGGATCTGGCAGTTAAGCCAGTCTTTGCCTGCTCCTAGGTTAGTTTTTTCCTACCCATAAGATGAATGCCTAAACCCACTAAATTTAATTCAATTTTATAACTGTCATCTATGTATGATGGATGTTAACAGTTACAGAGAATGTTTCCATGTCTAAAATGTCTCCCCAATTAAAACTGAGGAAATGTAGAAGTGGAGGCAAAAATTATAAATAGAGAGCTCACACAATAGATATAAAGGCATTCATTCTTCCACCCATCCATCTCACTTCTGGGATTTTACACTAAAAATACAGCTACAATAATATGAAAACTCATATACATGAGGTCATTCATTGCAGCATTATTTGAAATGACAAAATATTTGAAACTACATATATGACCAAATACAGGAGATTGGTTGAATAAACTTGGCTATATTCTCAAAATGGATACATTGAGGCTTTAAAGGACACTGAGAAATATCTCTAAGGGTTGATACAGGGTAGGTTTCCTGGATATATTGTTCAGTATAAAAAAGAAAAATGCAAAAAGCATTTATTATGTACTAACTTTTGTGTGTAAGAAATGAAGCACATATATGTGGTTGAAGTAATACTGAAAATATTTGACTATATTGTAGATGGAGCAAATGAGTGAGTATGTTGGTGGTTTTTGGAAGTCATGGTTCTCACTATAAAGGAAGTAAGAAATAAATAAGGAATGGAAGAAAGCAAAAAAGAGTCCCGTTTAAAAATTCATGGACATACATATTTATATCTCTATTTACATATATGTATGTACATACTTGCAATATGGGCTTCCCTGGAGGCTCAATATCGGCCTGCAATGCAGGAGACTTGGCTTCAATTCTTAGGTTAGGAAGACACCCTCAAATTGCATGTTATGTGACCAAAATCATATATAATTTCTCCAATACGATCTGATTCCTTTTAGAGAGTAATGGTATTAGTAACTAAGGTCTGCACTAGGTATGCTCATTATTACTGGAATGTCTTTATTTCTAGACCCTTTCAATATTCATAGCTAGGAAATATATATAGATATAGAGATAAAGTGTGAAAAGTGTTAATCGCTCAGTTGAGTTGAATTCTTTGAGACTCCAATAGTTCGTCAGGCCCCTCTGTCCATGGAGTTGTCTAGGCAAGAATACTGGAGTGGGTTGCCATTCCCTTCTCCCTTCTCCCTTTTATGTAAGAATGAAAAAAAAAAAAAAATGATGATTAATGACGAAAAGACAGTAGGCTCAGCTTGAAAAAAAAAAACAAACATATTAGCTAAAGCCATTAGAGCACAGAAATAATTAAGGACCGTAATGGATTACAAACCTCTAGAAGAATTAATGCAAATTCTTAAGGCTGTAGAGAAGAGAGAGAAATTAGACAGAAAGATAGATAACTTGAGTCACCAGGTCATGTGTGACTTTGTTTTTTCAATTAGAAGATAGTTACTTTACAATCACAACAAACTGTGGAAAATTTTTAAAGAGATGGCCTCCTGAGAAATGTATATGCAGGTCCAGACCAACAGTTAGAACTGGACATGGAACAATGGACTGGTTCCAAATTGGGAAAGGAGTATCTCAAGGCGGTTTCCTTCTATTTAACTAGTTATTCCCTCTCAGTCTCCTGAGTGGGATTTTCCTTGTAATCAGGATTTTTTTTTTTTTTAACTGTTGAAATGATCCAGGACTCAGTCCTTGGTTTTATCTTCTTTTCATGTATTCTTGCTCACTTCCTTGGACATCCCAGTCAGTCTTATGAACGTAAATGGGATATATTAACCTTCTCCATCTCCGTTGAATTGAACTCCACTATTGAGTGATCAGGAGAAACATTTGGAGTTATCATTGACTCTTTTTTTTTTTTTTTTTCATTTCACACTTTATATACAATTTGTTAGAAAATCCTGTTACTCAACTTTATAAATATATCTATGATCCAATTACTTATTGCCTCTCTCATTTGACATGAGAATAATTATAAGAATAGTTATAAAAAACTTCAACAGATCTATTTCTACCTCTGCCCCCATATAGACAGATGCCAACAGAACAGCCACAATTAACTTTTTAAAATATGAATCACATTATGTAACTACTCTGCTGCTCAGAACCCTGCACCTGTTCAGCATTTTACTTAGAATAAGAGCCAGTGTGTTTATGATTCCCTAAAAGGACCTTTAAGTCTGTTCTTTGTTACTTGTCCTATCTCAACTACTCCTGTCCACCTTACTGGCTTAGATCCAGACACACTGATCCTAGGACATTCTAGGAATGCCCCTGCCTTAGGATTCTTTCACTGGATATATACTCTATCCAGAATGTTCTTTATTCTGATATCCTTTTGACTTTGGAAATGAAAAATATTCTCTCTGATATCAGAATTCTAAAAACTTGAGAAAGTAACTTTTATTTACTTATTCAGGTATTAATACTGTATATTAATACTGTAATCCTTTTTTTTTCACTTTATTTTATTAACTAAGTAATTTAAGGATTAGTTGAATAGATAAAAGCCATTTTTTAAACCTCCCTCTGTAGTATTGTTTAGCATATGGTCAAAATATTTCTGTGTGTTATCTTTACGTCTAGCTGTATTATCTCCTACCCATATTTTTCTTGACTCCAATTCCTCCAACTATTCTTAAAATAGATGGTTAAAAACCTTTCCCTCTAATCAGAGGCAGTATAGTGAAATGATGGAGAGAATGGGGCAGGAGCCAGTACTCTGGATTTGATTCCTGTCATTGATGCTTTCTTGCCGAATGACCATTGCTATATGACTCCATGTCTTTGTACTTCTGCTTGCTCGTCTGTAAAATCTGGGATAAAAGCAATACCTCTCTCATAGAGTTATTGTAAGAACTAAATGAATAACTATATTTAATTTCTTAGAACATTACTGGAAACATAGTCAATACATAAGAATTATTTCTACAGTGGGAAGAAGTGGAAGAGGAAACAAGTTTAGGGGCAACAATCAAGTTTGGACTTTGTCAGTTTGAGATACTAGTGAAACAGTGAGGAGCATATACCTTTATACTAGTTTGCAAATGCCAACAGTGCCCCCCAATGAATTATTGCTCAATGAGAGCAGAATGTTTCTTTTACGCATGGAAAACCCCCTAACAGCCCAGTTCAGGGTTTCTGGAAAGGAGGGGGGGGTATTTTTATTACAGACCCTTCCTAATCATTCCCCAGCAAGGGTCTTCCTGCCTGGTGTAGTTTGAGCCAATAAAGAGATGGGGTTTGTTCTTAGAAGCAAAGGAAAGTTTAATTCTTTGATCAAAGAATGGAGAGGTTTGAGCTTGTCCTCTGGGGGGCTTGCTCTCCCTACAAGCCATGGTCAGGGCTGCTGTATAGGGATTTCATCATGGGGAGAGGGTGGAATTCATGGGGGGCTGCAGAGCCTCGCTGCACATGCTCCAGGTCACACTGCTAGGTGCCAGCCTCCTGGATTGAGGTGTCGTATGCTAAAGGCCTACTGAGCAGAGGTATTGTTGCAGGTACTTCACACCAGAAACTCTGGTCTGAAGTGCTGGGTTCGAAGCCTCTACGCATGGCACCCAATGACGAGTGAAACTCGACTAAATACAAAGGAAAATAAACATACAAAAAGGTTAGACTTTATTATCCAATTATTATATTTGTTTTCTGGGAATTGCTCATGGGCTGTGCCAGTGACACTTTCATTCCAACTAGTCATTCAGAAACTCTCATCAGTTCTGATATGTTCAAATCACCTTGGATGCCGTTATTATCAAGATGTAGCTTCCAAAGTTTATTACGAGTTCCATCTTAGTATCTTGAAAGAATAAAGAATGTGGAAAAGATGAATCTGTATCTTAAAAGCTGTGGCCAGGGAGGAATACATATGCATCACTTAACACTAACATCCCATTATGCAAATTAGCCATGTGGCCACACATCTATGAAAGGGTGTGCTTGGATCTGTAAATCTGGTTAGTCAGCCTCTGTCCAGCTACAGCTTTGTACAATGGAAAGGGAAGCATGAGTTTGGGTAGTTGATTGTGTCTGCCTAACAGGTGGTCAGATGAAATGGTCTAGAACTGGTATATAGTCTGGACTAGACAGCGAATTGAGAGTCATGAACATGTAGATGTTATTTAAAGTGATAGCAATCATGTTCATAACCAGTGAAAGAGAATAGTGATGAGAAGGGTCTGATACTGATTCTTGAGGAACTCAAACATTTAAAAATCTCAAAAAGAAATGAAAAACATGGAATACTGCCAAGTTGGTTTTCTTTCTTAGATTTTCATGTAGTTTTTGAACTGAGGAATTCTCAGTTCTTTCTCAAAGTAACTTTAAAAGATGAAGAATATTTTCAGGAATTTTGTTTAGCTCTTCAAAAGTGCAGGTAAACTTGCGAATAAGAGATAAAAGTAAACAAACATATAGAAATGTAATTGAAACATCTTCATGTTGCTGACTTTTGTTATTAATTGATGAACAGAGAAGTAATTCTTCTGTACCAAGAGAATGTTTGCAAAGTATGGCACTAATACCCAAGAGGAATTTAGAATATCAGAAAGAATAATATCATTGAGAGAGAGATACAGAAAAATGAATATGTGTAAGATCCCTTAATTGTATTGGCTTGGGTAGTTGAATTACCTTACTGACAAAAGTCCATCTAGTCAAAGCTATGGTTTTTCCAGTAGTCATGTGTGGATGTGAGAGTTGGACCATAAAGAAAGCTGAGTGCTGAAGAATTGATGCTTTTGAGTTGTGGTATTGGAGAAGACTGAGAGTCCTTTGGGCTGCAAGGGGATCCAACCAGTCAATCCTAAAGGAAGTCAGTCCTGAATATTCATTGGAAGGACTGATGCTGAAGCTGAAACTCCAATATTTTGGCCACCTGATGTGAAGAACTGACTCAGTTCTTCTGAAAAGACCCTGATTTTGGGAAAGATTAAAGATAGGAGGAGAAGGAGATGGCAGAGGATGATATGGTTGGATGGCATCACCAACTTGATAGACATGAGTTTGAGCAAGCTCCAGGAGTTGGTGATGAATAGGAGCCTGGCGTGCTGCAGTCCATGGGATCACAAAGAGCTGGACACAACTGAGCGACTGAACTGAACTGTAACTATAGTTGAATTAATCAGTGACAGCTCTGTAACTCAGTGGAATGGCGATGGTATGGCAATATGTTGTGTATGCCCTTTCTGCAAGAGTGTGTAATATAGAAGATATTTTAAAGGATAAATAAATAATCAAGAAAATAAAAAAAGACAAGTGGAAATAGAGCCATAGTTGATAAAATAATATTTGGTGTGATTACAGTGAAAACTCAGCAAAAGTCCTGATGAGGTGGCTCATGGAAACCTGAAAAAGCTTTTGAACCAATAAGATGCTATTACACAGAACCAACCATTTTTCATATCCCTAGTGCCCATGTAGATATTGCAGTTTGTTTATTGCAATTTTTCCTGCTGAGCTTGGAAGCAACCCCAAAAGCTAATTTAGCATATGCCTCCAGGCAACCATCAGCAACCAACACCTATCACTCAGGATGGAAAATTGAGAAAACTTCCTTTGCCATCAGCTCCTCAAAGGACTTCCAAAACAAAAATATCTTGTAGCTACAATTTGAGCAATTGTCACCATATCAATTTGTGTCATTGTCTTCAAGCATGATGACTTTCACAGGGCATAGATGTTAAGCCCTAAATGCCTAACCTTCCAATGATTTTACTTTTCTTAAAACCAAAGTAAATTTCAATTAACTCTTCACACATTTACTGACTGTGTATTTATAAATGGAAATATAAACTAGTTATAAATATAAGGAAATTATTTTAAAAAGTAAAATGTTATTTGCATTTGAAATCCTTGATTACTTTCATTGTTCCTTCTAGTAAGAACTTATGTCTTAATGTATTATTATTTCATAACCTTTTTTTTCAAAGTCTCTCTAAGTTAGTTCTAAGAATACCCCTAAAAAGAGGCTTTTGGTTTCTTAAAGCTTTGAAGCATAAAGCAAATAGAAGTATAGAAATACTTGCCAGGATCAGAGTGAACAAGAAAATAACTTAGGGAATGATATGAAGAACCTAAGATAGGGGACTGGCAAGGCAAATTACAAATAGGGCTTGATGAAAAGCTACAGAAACCTTCTGTCCACATTCTTATGTACAGAAGACAAGAATGAAAAGACAGGAGTCCAGAGGTTTGAACTGAATGTGGGTTATCTAGAAAGTGTGTAGCAGGCCAATAAGACATCAAATTCTCAAGCTCTGGAGAAAGAGTAGAGCTGAAAACAGATACGGGAGTGATGGATTATGAATGATCAATGATGAAGACATATGTGATTATCCCGTGGATAAATAGAAAGAGAAGAGAGAGCCAGTGATAAATTCAAGGGAAAATTCTAAACTCAGTTGGTAGACTACAAAACCATGCAAGAGTAAATTAAAATAAGAAAAAACAAAACAAAGATGCAGTCAGAAATGTTAGGAAAACTAGTATGCAGGGGAGAAGGAGACTCATTTACTTCAAGAACATGAGATGTGAGATTACCTTTAGTGGTGGGTTCACGGTCAAACTTTATAGCAGGATGTTAAATAGAATAATGCATACAGAAGTCACATAAGTACAAATTCATGATGAGGGTTCATTTATTAACAAATATTTATCAAGTTCATTCTTATTGAACAGAGGACACAGTGAACAATGACCGATAAAAAGATGTAGTTTCTACCCTCATGAAGATTACAACTAATTAAACTAAAAAGGTATGATTATAAAACATATTTACTTCCCTCATAGCTCAGTTGGTCAAGAATCTGCCTCCAGTGCAGGAGACCCAGGTTTAATCCCTGGGTCCAGAAGATCCTCTGGAGAAGGAACTGGCAAACCACTTCAGTATTCTTGCCTAGAGAATCTCATGGATGGAGGAGCCTGGCAGGCTACAGTCAATGGAGTTGCAAGAGTCAGACACAACTTAGTGATTAAACCACCA
This sequence comes from Cephalophus harveyi, assembly GCA_006410635.1. Taxonomy (NCBI): domain Eukaryota; kingdom Metazoa; phylum Chordata; class Mammalia; order Artiodactyla; family Bovidae; genus Cephalophus; species Cephalophus harveyi. Next base: position 161,689 of record SJYT01085039.1, on the reverse strand, counting down.
CCAAAAAATATTGGGGGATGGGATTTGTGAGAGAGAAGGAGAGAAGAAGATAAATAACTTGGGAAGGTAAATAACTTATCTTTGGGAGATTCAGTGCAGTTCAGTTCAGTTGCTCAGTCATGTCTGACTCTTTGCTACCCCATGAATCACAGCATGCCAGGCCTCCCTGTCCATCACCAACTCCCAGAGTTCACTCAAACTCACGTCCATCAAATCGGTGATGCCATCCAGCCATCTCATCCTCTGTTGTCCCCTTCTCCTCCTGCCCCCAATCCCTCCCAACATCAGAGTCTTTTCCAATGAGTCAACTCGTTCCATGAGGTGGCCAAAGTACTGGAGTTTCAGCTTTAGCATTATTCCTTCCAAAGAACACCCAGGACCAATCTGCTTTAGAGTGGACTGGTTTGATCTCCTTGCAGTCCAAGGGACTCTCAAGAGTCTTCTCCAACACCACAGTTCAAAAGGATCAACTATCAGCACTCAGCTTTCTTCACAGTCCAACTCTCACATCCATACAGGACTACTGGAAAAACCATAGCCTTGACTAGATGGACCTTTGTTGGCAAAGTAATGTCTCTGCTTTTGAATATGCTATCTAGATTGGTCATAACTTTCCTTCCAAGGAGTAAGCGTCTTTTAATTTCATGGCTGCAATCAACATCTGCAGTGATTTTGGAGCCCCCCAAAAATAAAGTCTGACACTGTTTCCACTGTTTCCTCATCTATTTCCCATGAAGTGATGGGACCAGATGCCGTGATCTTCGTTTTCTGAATGTTGAGTTTTAAGCCAACTTTTCCCACTTTCCTCTTTGACTTTCATCAAGAGGCTTTTGAGTTCCTCTTCACTTTCATGCAGTGTCATCTGCATATCTAAGGTTATTGATATTTCTCCCGACAATCTTGATTCAAGCTGTGCTTCTTCAAGCCCATCGCTTCTCATGATGTACTCTACATAGAAGTTAAATAAGCAGGGTGACAATATACAGCCTTGATGTACTCCTTTTCCTATTTGGAACCAGTCTTTTGTTCCATGTCCAGTTCTAACTGTTGCTTCCTGACCTGCATATAGGTTTCTCAAGAGGCAGGTCAGGTGGTCTGGTATTCCCATCTCTTTCAGAATTTTCCACAGTTTATTGTGATCCACACAGTCAAAGGTGTTGGCATAGTCAATAAAGAAGAAATAGATGTTTTTCTGGAACTCTCTTGCTTTTTCCATGATCCAGTGGATGTTGGGAATTTGATCTCTGGTTCCTCTGCCTTTTCTAAAACCAACTTGAATATCTGGAAGTTCATGGTTCATGTATTGCTGAAGCCTGGCTTGGAGAATTTTGAGCATTACTTTACTTGTGTGTGAGATGAGTGCAATTTGAGCATTCTTTGACATTGCCCTTTTTTGGCATTGGAATGAAAACTGACCTTTTCCAGTCCTGTGGCCACTGCTGAGTTTTCCAAATTTGCTGGCATATTGAGTGCAGCACTTTCACAGCATCATCTTTCAGGATTTGAAATAGCTCTACTGGAATTCCATCACCTCCACTAGCTTTGTTCATAGTGATGCTTTCTAAGGCCCACTTGACTTCACATTCCAGGATGTCTGGCTCTAGGTGAGTGATCATACCATCGTGATTATCTTGATTGTGAAGATCTTTTTTGCACAGTTCCTCTGTGTATTCTTGCCACCTCTTCTTAATATCTTCTGCTTCTGTTAGGTCCATACCATTTCTGTCCTTTATTGAGCCCATCTTTGCATGAAATGTTCCCTTGGTATCTCTAATTTTCTTGAAGAGATCTCTAGTCTTTCCCATTCTGTTGTTTTCCTCTATTTCTTTGCATTGATCGCTGAAGAAGGCTTTCTTATCTCTTCTTGCTATTCTTTGGAACTCTGCATTCAGATGCTTATATCTTTCCTTTTCTCCTTGGCTTTTCGCTTCTCTTCTTTTCACAGCTATTTGTAAGGCCTCCCCAGACAGCCATTTTGCTTTTTTGCATTTCTTTTCCATGGGGATGGTNGTTCTCAAGACAAGAATACTGAAGTGGTTTGCCATTCCCTTCTCCAGTGGACCACATTCTGTCAGACTTCTCCACCGTGACCCGCCCATCTTGGGTGGCCCCACAGGGCATGGCTTAGTTTCATTGAGTTAGACAAGGCTGTGGTCCTAGTGTGATTAGATTGAGTAGTTTTCTGTGATTATGGTTTCAGTGTGTCTGCCCTCTGATGCCCTCTTGCAACACCTACTGTCTTACTTGAGTTTCTCTTACCTTGGACGTTGGGTATCTCTTCACGGCTGCTCCAGCAAAGCACAGCCACTGCTCCTTACCTTGGACGAGGGGTATCTCCTCACCGCCACCCCTCCCGACCTTGAAGGTGGAGTAGCTCCTCTCGGCCCTCCTGCGCCCGTGCAGCCACCGCTCCTTGGACGGTGAGATTAGAAAAAGTCAAACATGTTTACAAAATCAGTGTCCTTGGAGAGGATCTGAGGGTGCTAGGGTTTGTGGGCTAGAAACAAGGATATTTTGGTTTATAGAAATTCTGTCCTGTTTCAGTCACTCTGCCTTACATTATTTGGTTGTAGAAAAGTTCTGTAATAGCCTCGATAATCCAGCAAGAACATAAATTAAATAGAAGCATATTTATTTGAAAGAAAAAAATGTCTGCTTGTCTTCTAATCATGCTTATGAAGACTGAAGAGAAGGTAGTCTGTTTTCTTTACTTATAAGTAAACGTATATTTACCAACCATATTAGTTATATTAATTTAAAAAATATCTGCTAAACCTTAACAAAACATCTAAGTTCATTTAGAGGATTTATTTAAATAAGTGAAAAATATCTTTTGAAATATAAAACAACACTTTTTATTAAGAAGTGTGATACTGTTGATCAAATCTGTTTATACACACATACACACACACACCCCTCCCTCAGGGCTTTAAGGACAGAATTAGCCCAAGAACAATAAAACCCTTCTCTGAATGAAAAGAAGTTCAATAACCATGATGCATAGTGGCATGTTTCTATTCCTCTTCTTCTTTATGTCTGCCAGCTGTCACACCTACTATTGACAGAACATCCATAAACCGCAAAATTATGGGCTAAACTTCTTTGCTGTTTGCTTATTTTTTGCAGTATGTGGATTTTCGTTTTATTTTCACATTTTCTTTTATATGTTATTTTCTTACACATATTGTAAAACTCAAAATTTAGCAATAATCTTATAATGAGCTGCTATCTTAAGTGTCCAACAATTTTGTAAAATTGCTTGCTTGATAAAATTGATAGAAAGCCATTATTAAAGAATAAAGGAGCATGCTAATGTATTATAAGGGCTCTTATTTGTATTATTCTAATTAAGCCTAAATTCCTGACACCTGGGGATTGTGAGTCTATCTGTAAGCATGGGGTAACTATGAAAATCTCCTAATTTAAGAACTATAATCAGAAGCTGATCAACATTCCGTGAGATTAGTGTATTTCAGCTCAAACATTCTATCACCCTGGTATCTCTTTTTTTAATCAAGGTTATCACGGTTGTATTAACATTGCTTCACCTACCTACATGAAATGGCTAAAGAACTAAATTACATTTGATCAAATAAAGAGCAAATACTTTTATATAATTTACTTAATTTTGGAACAATGTGCCTCATAAATATTGAAGAGGTAAATGTATTTAGCGATCTGAATATAGATGCATATTAATAATGCTTGAGACCTTGGCAAATTAGTTAACCTCTGGCATTCAATTCTGAATGAAGGAGTTATTATTTTTTGGCAAATTTGTAACCATTCTAATTAAAAAACTTTTGCCAACCCTTTTAATAATTCATCCTGTGAAGCATCCTCTTGTAGATAAAGGCTAACATGCCCATTTTCTCAGTTAGAATATTAAGAAAAATAAAGGTAAAATAATTGATTTAGTGCAAAGTCCATGGCAGTGATTGATAAGACTTAAGAAATTAGAATGTTTTCTTCTGCCAGCTGTTTACTCATTCATATTAGTCACTATCTCTATTTAAAATCATTTTAAATTTTGACAATGTAGGAATATAGTATTTGATACATTGAATGAATTATTTTCTTAAATCTTTTCCAAATGTCATGTTCAGATTTTGTAACATTAGAGAGTCTGTGACATCTGGACCTTTCCCTATGACAGTGAAAATGAAAATATTGTATATTTTGGCCAGTTTCTCCAGTTGCTCATTGTTCAGTTGCTGTGTTTGACTCTTTGTGACCCCCATGGACTATAGTATACCAGGCTTCTCTGTCCAGTATCTCCCAGACTTTGCTCAAACTCATGTACATTAAGTCAGTGATGCCATCCAACTGTTTTATCCTCTGTCCCCTGCTTCTCCTCTTGCTCTCAATCTTTCCCAGCATTAGGGTCTTTTCCAATGAGTCAGCTCTTCACATCAAGTAGCCAAAGTATAGTGTGTTATTGCTTGGAAAAAAATAATGAATCACTTCCTATCATGTTTCCTTGTAACTATCAGACTACAAATACCCCATGATGTCTGGGAATCATACTCAGGAAAAATAACACTTATTGTAACACACTTAGTTTCTTAATGAATGAGAACTAATATTTATTAATATAATTTGTTTTTGGTCTTCCCGAACCAGGAATCGAACCCAGGTCTCTGGCATTGCAGGCAGACACTTTACCATCTGAGTCCACCAGGGAAGCCCTTCAGTTCAGTTCAGTTCAGTTCAGTTCAGTCGCTCACTCGTGTCCGACTCTTTGTGACCCCATGAATTGCAGCACGCCAGGCCTCCCTGTCTATCACCAACTCCCGGAGTTCACCCAAAACCACGTCCATCAAGTCAGTGATGCGATCCAGCCATCTGGTCCTCTGTCGTCCCCTTCTCCTCCTGCCCCCAATCCCTCCCAACATCAGAGTCTTTTCCAATGAGTTGACTCTGTGCATGAGGTGGCCAAAGTACTTGAACCATCTCCTGTTTGACCACTTCCAATTTGCCTTGATTCATGGACCTGACATTCCAGGTTCCTATGCAATATTGCTGTTTATAGCATCATACCTTGCTTCTATCACCAGTCACATCCACAAGTGGGTATTGTTTTTGCTTTGGCTCCATCCCTTCGTTCTTTCTGGAGTTATTTCTCAACTGATCTCCAGTAGCGTATTGGGCACCTACTGACCTGGGGAGTTCCTCTTTCAGTATCCTATCATTTTGCCTTTTCATACTGTTCATGGGGTTCTCAAGGCAAGAATACTGAAGTGGTTTGCCATTCCCTTCTCCAGTGGACCACATTCTGTCAGACTTCTCCACCATGACCCACCCGTCTTGGGTGGCCCCACAGGGCATGGCTTAGTTTCATTGAGTTAGACAAGGCTGTGGTTCTAGTGTGATTAGATTGAGTAGTTTTCTGTGAGTATGGTTTCAGTGTGTCTGCCCTCTGATGCCCTCTTGCAACACCTACCGTCTGACTTGGGTTTCTCTTACCTTGAACCTGGGGTATCTCACGTGAGATACCCCAGGTCCAAGGGAAGCCCTTAGTGAATGAAGGTGAGGTGAAGTCGCTCAGTCGTGTCCGACTCTTTGCGACCCTGTGGACTATAACCTACTAGGCTTCTCCGTCCGTGGGATTCTCCAGGCAAGAATACTGGAGTGGATTGCCATTTCCTTCTCCAGGGGATCTTCCTGACCCAGGGATCGAACCTGGGTCTCCCGCATTGGAGGCAGACGCTTTAACCTCTGAGCCACCAGGGAAGCCCTTAGTGAATGAAAACTGATATTTATTTACAATACTGTTTTTGTCCCTTAGGGGGAAAGGTACGATGTTGCTTGGTGGTCTTAAGACTTCTCAGAGAGCCCTCCAAAGTTAAAGCAAATGCTATTATTCAGATGCTACTTTCATTTTTTTTTTTAATCTGAAGATTTTCTTTAACTTGCCTAGGAATTAAAAATCCTGTGCACATGTGCACTCGTATTCTTGCACTTGTGTGTAGCCATGCATACAGACATGGTCTCTCCATGTAGCTCTTGCATGGTACAGTGATATAGCAGAGACTCTTTGGTCTAATGTGTTCATTCTGGCACCTGTAGCTATTAAACTATCTCAAACATATTCAGAACTGAACCAGTATCACAGTCTGGTGCTTGAGTAAACTTTAATGCGTGCAAATATGTAATTTGCTGCAGCTTCCCTGGTGGCTCATGTCCAACCTAGATAGCATTTTCAAAAGCAGAGACATTACTTTGCCGACTAAGGTCCGTCTAGTCAAGGCTATGGTTTTTCCTGTGGTCATGTATGGATGTGAGAGTTGGACTGTGAAGAAGGCTGAGCACCGAAGAATTGATGCTTTTGAACTGTGGTGTTGGAGAAGACTCTTGAGAGTCCCTTGGACTGCAAGGAGATCCAACCAGTGCATTCTGAAGGAGATCAGCCCTGGGATTTCTTTGGAAGGAATGCTAAAGCTGAAACTCCAGTACTTTGGCCACCTCATGCGAAGAGTTGACTCATTGGAAAAGACTCTGATGCTGGGAGGGATTGGGGGCAGGAGGAGAAGGGGACGACCAAGGATGAGATGGCTGGATGGCATCACGGACTCGATGGACGTGAGTCTGAGTGAACTCTGAGAGATGGTGATGAACAGGGAGGCCTGGCGTGCTGCGATTCATGGGGTCGCAAAGAGTCGGACACGACTGAGCGACTGAACTGAACTGAACTGATATTTATAGATAATATGATATTCCATTAAAAAACCTTAAATAGTCTGTTTAGGTATATCTATTATGGTGGCAGTGGTTTAGCTGCTAAGTTGTGTCCGACTCTTGCAATCCCATGGACTGTGCCTGCCAGGCTCCTCTGTCCATGGGATTCTCCAAGCAAGAATACTGCAGTGGGTTGCCATTTTCTTCTCCAAGGGATCTTCCCAACCTAGGAATCAAACCTAGGTCTCCTGCAGGCACATGATTTACCAACTGAGCTTCGACAGAAGCTCTTATTATAAGTAATGATTAAATTTAGCAAGGTAACAGGATACAAGAGTAGTGCAAAAATATTTTATATTATAGCATTGAATACTTTCAAAATATAACTTACAAAAGTAACATCATTTAAAATAACATTAAAGACAAAATGCCAGGGGTTAAATATAATGTAAAAAATATAATAAAAAGTTTCTCTCAAAATTACAAAATGTTTTGTAAGAAATCAAAGCCTCTAACTGAAGAGATACCATGTTCATTGATTGGAAGACACATTATTGTTAATTTGTTGATCTATAGATGCAATACTATACTTCATAAGTTGATCTATAGATGTAATATATTCTTATATTATTTCTAGAAACATTTTTTGTTTTTTTTTTTAGAAATTTGCAACATAATTTACAAATTTGATACCACTAAAGGCTTAGAATATGTACAACCATTCTGAAAAAATTGAAAGGTTTATGGGACTGCAAAGAATTACCATGATGCTATAGTAATAAAGCCAGTGTGTTAAAGATATAAACACAGCAGATAGATAAAGAGTAAAAAAGTGAGTTTCTACAAAAAACACACATATATGTGGATAGTTGACTTTTAACAAAGCTACCAACACAATTCAGTGCCAAAGAGGATAGTTTTGATATGAATGGTGCTGGGACTGTAATATGTATGTGGGGAAAATAAATGCTGACTTTTACCTCACACTCTACACAACAACTAATTAAAAATGGATCATACACCTAAAGGTAGAAACTACTATTTTTAAACTTCTAGAAAAATACATTGGAGAAAATCTCCACCATCTTGGAGTAGTCAACAATTTATTACAAGACAAAAAGAAGTAGCAATAGGAAAAAATTTGATAGAAGTACATCCTGAAAGATGATGCTGTGAAAGTGCTGCACTCAATATGCCAGCAAATTTGGAAAACTCAGCAGTGGCCACAGGACTGGAAAAGGTCAGTTTTCATTCCAATTCCAAAGAAAGGAAATGCAAAAGAATGCTCCAACTACCGCACAATTGCACTCATCTCACATGCTAGTAAAGTAATGCTCAAAATCCTCCAAGCCAGGCTTCAGCAATACGTAAACCGTGAACTTCCTGACATTCAAGCTGGTTTTAGAAAAGGCAGAGGAACCAGAGATCAAATTGCCAACATCCGCTGGATCATGGAAAAAGCAAGAGAGTTCCAGAAAAACATCTACTTCTGCTTTATTGACTATGCCAAAGCCTGAGATCAGCCCTGGGATTTCTTTGGAAGGAATGATGCTAAAGCTGAAACTCCAGTACTTTGGTCACCTCATGCGAAGAGTTGACTCATGGGAAAGGACTCTGATGCTGGAAGGGACTGGGGGCAGGAGGAGAAGGAGACGGCAGAAGATGAGATGGCTGGATGGCATCACGGACTCAATGGACATGAGTCTGAGTGACCTCCAGGAGTTGGTGATGAACAGGGAGGCCTGGCGTGCTGCGGTTCATGGGGTGGCAAAGAGTCGGACACAACTGAGCAACTGAACTGAACTGAACAGTACATAAAATTGTGAAGTATCTGTTCTTCGTAGGATCCCCTTACAGAAATAAAAAGATCAAAACATAGATTGGGAAAACTTTCACAATACGTAAGTCTTGCAAAAGCCTTGTATACAGATATACAATGACCCCTTTTCCCTAAGAAAACCCTTTTTTTTTTTTTTTTTTTTTTGCACAATTGATACTATATTGGTATTTCCTTCTCGGAAGACCCAAAGTAGCACATTATTCTTCTTTTCTTTCTTGTATATATTGCTCTGATAAAATCCACCAATTTCTGTTGTCATTTGAAGTTTGCTTTATGTAATGAATTTATTTTTCATATAATTGTAGTGTTTTTTCATATACAGTTACTTTTAATATAATTCTAGTATTTTCCCCTGATAGTTTCCATTTACTTGTTTTACTTTCTTAATGATAAAAATCGCAGTGGCGTCAGGCTAATATATCTAAAGTACATGCACAAGTGCAAGGAGAGTCCAAGATGAAAGTGGAATCTGCAATAAGAAATGAATATCCCAAACCTTAAGGATTAGGTAATTCTAGCATGTGTCTTTGGAGAAGGAAATGGCAGCCCACTCCAGCGTTCTTGCCTGGAGAATCCCAGGGACGGGAGAGCCTAGTGGACTGCCGTCTATGGGGTCGCACAGAGTTGGACACCACTGAAGCGACAGCAGCAGCAGCAGCAGCAGCTGCAGCACGTGTCTTTGTAATTAAATGATAGAGCCATTTCATTCCTACTTACTAGTTTTGTTTATTCATGCCACTTCATAAACAGCTGTTTTTGCTCAGTCATCAAAGATAGGCTGGGATACAGCCATAAAAAGGAGAAACTGGATCATTTGTGATGTGGATTAACCCTAGAGTCTGTCATACAGAGTGAATAAGTTTGAAAGAAAGAAACATCATTTATTGATGCTAGAAAATCTAGAAAAAAATGATGGGAATCTAGAGGAATCTAGAAAATCTAGAAAAGGAATCCAGAAAAATGATAGGAATCTAGAATCTAGAAAAGGAATCTAGAAAAATGATTCTGATGAACTTCTTTGGAGGGTAGTGATAGAGATGCAGATATAGAGAGTGGACATGTGGAGATGGTAGGTGGATAAGGAGGGGGTGGGATGAGTTGATATAGTACCATTGACATATATACACTACCATGTATAACATTGATAGCTAGCGGGAAGCTACTATATAGCTCAGGGGGTCCAGCTTAGTGCTCTGTGATGACCTCCAGGGGTGGGATGGGGGAGGGAGGGAGGGAGGCTTAAGGAGGGAGGGGATATATGTATACATATAGCTGATTCACTTGCTTGGACAGAAGAAACTAACACAACATTTTAAAGCAATTATACGCCAATTAAAAATAAGATAGGTTAGTATAGATGGAAGTGAAAGTGTGTTTTGCTCAGTTATGTCCCACCCTTTGTGACCCCACAGATTATTGCCTGCCAGGCTCCTCTGTCCATGGAATTCTCCAGGCAAGAATACTGGAGTGGGTAGCCGTTCCCTTCTCTAGGGGATCTTCCCGACCCAAGGCTCGAACCCAGATCTCCTGCCTTGCAGGTAGATTCTTTACTCTCTGAGCCACTAGTATAGATTCTTAAGATAAGAAAGTTACTGTATTTTGGGCACAGTTAACAAAGCTGTCATATTTTGAGGCAGACTTGAGGAATATTTGCTAATAAATATTTTCTGGTTGGATTTTCCTTTTCTGGGTTATTTTTCCATGACAATCACTTTCCCTTTTGGTATCCCTATTCTTATGATAATAGTTACAATTAAATAGCTGACATGGCCATATTTTGGCTGTAATGGATGTAATTTATGATTTAATTAAAATTATCCTAAGTCGATGACAGTAATCTATTTGTATGGAGAAACTATGAAAAATTTAGGATAGTCTTCCTCTAAGTTTTATCAGGGTAAGTAAATTTAAACAACAGGCTGTAACTCTTTTGCTTTGCAACTTGATTCATCACATATCGTTGTTCCCCAAAGAATGTCTTTCCTAATTACATTTTGTCCTCAACAATATTAAAGTTCATTGCCACTGCCCTAATAAACAACATGATGTCTGCCTGAAAATTGCCTGGAAAAACTGCTGGCTGATTGGAAGATGCCAGTTCGCAATAAAAAGCGATTGCTAGGGATTTAAAAAGAAAATAGAGTTAATTATATTACTACTTATCTCTCTTCCCCTTTGGGCAAGTTAAATTATTAAATTCATTTTTATTTATTGAATTATTCATTGGAAGATATGTCATCCATCTATATGAAAACAGCTCTCACAAGAAAAAAAAAGGTAAATACATTTACCCCCTCAAAAAAAGTAAATATTGTAATATATTTCAAATATAAATATATTTCTGATTGAAAAGGAAAGTTTGAAATTTGAAAATCTGTGACAGAGTCCAGGTTTTGCCTCCACTTTAACAAAATTGACCCTGCACTTCATGATTACTATTTTGTTTTCTTCTCAAAAAGAAATTCCAGAGGGTAGTGGTTTCCATCCAACTTAATTGTAAGTGTCAGTTGAAAGACTTACACAGACAGAATCAGTGATTGAGTTGCTTATCAAGCCAGTAATATGGTACGGCTGTTGTACTAATAATGAAGTTTTAATAAGCTCTCAAAATTACTGGGTGCTTGGTTAAGGCCTCTAATTTGAATAGCTTATGCTTACCTGGAATGTATGATTGCATCCCAAACATATCAAAATAACTGTCAAGTACATTGTATGCACTGCATGCTTGGAGATAATAGCTAGAAGGCCTAACATCTATTGTAGAAGAGCTGTGTGTACAAAATGTTCAGTGAAGTTCTTTCATATACTTAAATGATGGACTTAAGAATACTGTATTATTTTAGCAAATATGATAGACAGGCAAATGGTTCAGTGTATCTTTTTATCTGAGGAGTATTGTCTGGGGAAAACACATTTTAACCAAAGTTTGAGGTATCTTTTATTTCAAATGGAAACATTTTCTTTTCCTAGCTATTCCAATATAGCACTTATATTTTACTTATAAATACTTTTTGCTTTTTTCCAATATTCTGACCCATGAGAAACTGTACTCACATGTCTGAGCATTTAAGTAATTATTGATTTAAACTCCCAACCCTGGAGAATTCTTGATGTCTTTTAAATGCAGCAGAGGGATTTTGACCATGACTTTCTTGTGTGACTGCCTCGTCACCCTGTACATGGTGTGTGGTTTAAGCAAGTATTACTACAAATAGCCATTTTCATTCCTGCTTCCTCCTCTCTATACAAACGCAAAAAGAATTTTAGGCAGGGGACAGATTTTGACATAGATCAAGGAGGAACTATAATAAGTTGCTACTGAAAAAAATGGTGTCTGTGTTCTTTGAATGGCCACTTTTTATTTCTTCTCTAAACATCTCTTTTTCCCCACCTGGTCTGACTCTTATTTTAGAATTAATATTTCAGAGGATGTGCTACGCATCACTGTTGCTGTTAAGGATGTTTGTTGAATGAGTCCATTAATTAGTTACCTGCTGTGTGTCAGCTACTTTGTGAGGCTCAGAGGGTCAAGGGGCTACCTGAAAGTGCACATATTTCAGAGGTTGCACAGTAACCCTCTGTAGGTCAGAGGTGGGATCCCGGAGGACTAGAATTATGAAAGATTGTAGATCAAGGGAATGGGGAATAGGGTGTGTGTGTGTGTGAAGAATGGTAAGCTTCGAGAATGGCACACAGAGCTAGTGTGGGGAGCTACAAGGTATCTCCTACTTCTGCATCCCCATGGACATGAGGGTGAAGGCAAAGACACAGATGTTGTGGTTACCATTGCAGGAGGCAGGATTATTAGTCTCAAAGGGTCTAGGGCATATCTTGTTCCTACGTGTTTTCCTTCAAAGTTTGACGCACCAGCACTTGCCTTCAACCTCAGACTGCTAGAAAGCCACACAGGTCAGGAAGAGGCGTGCAGTCTTTTCTTTCTACATTGCTTTAAAATAATGCTTACAAATATTTTATGTTTTCCTGGGAAATATGGCATCTGTTATATGCCTCATATATTAGGATTTGGAGAGGGCACCAAAGGAAGTCATGAATAGAAAGAAAAGTAACACGCATTTCAGGAGAACGGAACCAAATCAAAGTGGACTTACTGGGAAAGGCCTGATTGAATGGGCAAAAATCAAGACCACTTTTTAAATTTCAGAGAGTAGTGGACAGAAAGAGCTGGAGATACCAACTCTGAAATTGAAGCCAGACACCAGAAATGAGAATTTGTATAAAAAGGAAATTGAAAGGTAACTTCTCTGTGAGAAGAGTTCATTAATGTGAATTTACTTCTTATAGGAAAAAAAACATGGCATAATTAAATGACAAAGAGAATCGATTAGAACTTTGTCTAGAGCAATAAAAAAGATTAAGAAATACTTATCTTTATTTATAACAGAATTTTGCTTGTATTTGCACCTATACACTAATTTTTCAAATTAATTATCTGTCAAACTTTTGCCATGATTCTTTTCATAAAATTGATTGATAGCGTGACAGCTCATTCTGCTTTTGCAGCAACATCACAATGAGGATATCTTAACAACAATTTAAGAGCATTATTATTTATTCCAATAAACTCTGTTGATTATTCAAATACTTTTATTTTGAAATGTCTTTTAAGTTATCCTTTCTGTCAATTTCCCTTCATTAGAATTGCTCTAGTCATTGGTGATTTGAACTCTTCCACATCAATGCCAACAATTTTGGAAAGGCCACTATCAATAGTACAACTTGCAATTTCATTGTTTTATTTCTTCAAGAAGAAAGTCTGTTTAGTGATAATTCCTGCTCAGTTTGTGTCCAACTCTTTGTGACCCCATGGGCTGTAGCCCATCAAACTTCTCTGTCCATGGAATTCTCCAGGCAAGATTATGGAAGTGGGTAAGCAGGGGATCTTCTCAACCAGGGATCAAACTGGGGTCTCTGACATTGCACACAGATTCTTTAACTTCTGAGCCACTAGGGAAGCCCCAACACTCCTGTAACATTTGCTGCTTTTTTTTTTTTTTAGATTGAGGTATAATAGACATATCACAATATGTTAGCTTCAAGGATACAATGTAACAATTCAATATTTGTATATACTGTGAAGTGATCACCAGAACAATGTTAGTAAACATTTGCAATTTCATTTCATAGTCAATTTACACTTTATTTGCATTATAATCAGTGAATAACTAATACATTATCATTGATGTGAAAAGCAAAAGTAGACTTTAGTGTAAAATAGCAGAAAAGAACAGAGAAGGCAATGGCACCCCACTCAAGTACTCTTGCCTGGAAAATCCCATGGATGGAGGAGCCTGGCAGGCTTCAGTCTATGGGGTCACTAAGAGTCCAACACAACTGAGCGACTTCACTTTCACTTTTCACTTTCATGCATTGAAGAAGGAAATGGCAACCCACTCCAGTGTTCTTGCCTGGAGAATCCCAGGGACAGAGGAGCCTGGTAGGAGGCTGTCTATGGGGTCACACAGAGGCGGACATGACTGAAGCGACTTAGCAGCAGCAGTAAAGAATGAATGGGGAACTTAACGTAACCATTTTTAAACATATTTTTATGAGAAGTTAAATTTTGGTTCTCTATACAAACGCATAACTGAGGGGCTGCAAATAAATAATTCTCCTACAAAGAGGATATAGATATTAACCAGGTTATTTCTTAAGAACTGACCAGTATGGTCCTCACTGGTCCCCTCAACCTGACTAAACTTTAGACAGACTCCTTCCTGGCTCTAGATTCCTAGTCTCCTTGTTCTTAGAGCATTTACTTTAGAACTCTTGCAATTATAAATCCTTTCTCTGCTCCTTTTAGATGTAAATGTCATGATACTGGCCTTTTGCCTGTTTTGTAATCCAGGACATTCCCTCGAGTGCCTTGGAGCCATCTCTGAACTGTAAACATCAAGGACAGTAGCACCCCAACCCCCCAGTTTCAATTGGGAGAACAGGGGCTCACTTTGATGGACTTGTTAGTTGCAAGTTGGAAAATTACCTGCATTGGTGAAGATGGGAGAAAGTTAACTTTTCCTCTAGTTGTTTGTAAAGTCAATTAACAAACACAGGTGGCCTAAGATCCCCCCCTACCCCTACTTGCGGGAAATATGGCTGAAGCTGGGTTGCGCCCTCTCCCCATGGTTGCAGCATGACAGTGCTTTCTTGGTGACTCAGCTGATAAAGAATCCATGTGCAGTGTGGGAGACCTGGGTTCGAGCGTGGGTTGGGAAGATCCCCTGGAGAAGGGTAAGGCTACCCACTCTAGTATTCTGGCCTGGAGAGTTCCATGGACTGCATCGTCCACGAGGTCACAAAGAATCGGGCATGACTGAGCGACTTTGACTTTCATGATTGCAGTGTTTCAACCGCATTCCTTGCTACTTTTGCCCAGTGCAATTGTTTCTTTGACAGAACACATGAGAAACTAGTCAGATCAGCTGGGACTCAGAGAACTTCCATCTGTTTGGCACGTAGAGTCTCGGTGAGATCATATCCAGCCCATCCAGACGCGCGAGTGGTAAAGAATCCGCCTGCCAGGGCAAAAGACTGTAGAAGAAGGTTCACTCCCTGGGTCAGGGGAGATGGAAACGGCAACCCACTCTAGTATTCTTGCCTGGAGAATTTCCATGGACAGAGGAGCCTGGTGGGCTACAGTCCTTGGGCCGCAAAGACTCGGACATGACTGAGCAACTGAGCACAAGACACATCTTTCTATCACCTGAGTCTCCCCAGGCTGACAAATACCACCAACTCTGAGGTTTATGTTCTTACTGAAGATTTAAGAATTGCTGATAAGTCTCACAGGACATGTTCTTTGCCCTTCTTCTGTACATTCAGTGGGTTTTTATATATCATTTTGTGATATTTCATTCCTCTATTTTATGCTTAATCAGTTCCCTAGTAAAGAAAACATGTTTTCATATTATTGGGATTATAACTTCAGTTACAAAAAGTATGTAATTGAGATTATACAAAACAAAGGAAATAAAAGTATACAATAATTTTTTTTTTTATCCCACAAGGCTGTTTGACTTGGCTAAAGCTTTAGAAGATTCCTAGAAAAATTATAACTTCATTTTGCTTTGAAATGCTTCTCTGATCATCACCCATTCAATAACTGTTTATTGAACCTTTAAATTTGTGCCAGGAACCATTCTAGGCACATAGGATTTAAAATATGAATTGTCAGATTGCAGAATCACCCTCCAGATCATTTTTATGCAATGTTGACCTAGTACACATTATGAGCTGCTGACCCAGAGAATGTGAAAGATTCAGAAAAGACTGTGGGAGAAATAGAACTTTTTTTGTCTAGTATATGCGTGCATATTTGTTGCTCTGGCTTAAACAAATAAGTAACCTTAAGATGAAATAAATTATTTTACTTTCATATTTTACCATTCTGCTCACTGGTATATTTGTAACTTTCTGCTTTTAACCACTACTGTAATTCATTTTCATTGGAGACATCAAAATCTAAGTGATGGCATTAACATATGCTTGGTCTGGCTAAAGATATCAAAATCTTATTATGTATTTTATGTTAAGAAAGGAATTGGATATCAACCAAGGGATAATAACAAATTGCATCTAAAAATAGGAACATGAAAGTTAATAAAAAGAAGGTAAAGACTAATCTATTAAACATAGAGGAAAGGAATTTTACAGCTTTTGGTGCCATTCAGATTATTTACTTTGCATGAAGCAAGATTATGTGAAAAGTGCCTTTTATGATGTCAACTTCCATGATAGTTTTTCTGTTATAGGGGATTCTCAGTTTACAACCTGCACAGTATGAGAACTGGAAATTCTGAGTCATTTTTATTAAACCAAGTTACCTCTACTCATAGTATGCATTTCTTTAATTATTCCTCTTCAGAATACTGTTTTAGATGTACATATATCATGTCCAGTCCTTATTTGTATATTTGAAGTAATTCATAGTAAAGATTTAATAAAACACACAGAAAAGGATTCAGAACAAATTTGTACTCTTTAAAATGGCTACTGTATACATAATTAACTTATTTTTTAAAGTCTTTTTTCGTTGTTACTTTTAACGTTTACATTTTTAGTTATTTTCTTTCTTTTTAAAATTTATTTCACAATTCACTTCTCTGTTTTGGAGTTTGTGCTGTTTGCTCATGAACAAGTGGCTCTTAAATACTACAGCTGTATAATAAATCTTGATGTTTGTTCATACAAAGACCACCACCTTAATCTGAGTTGTAGATATCTTCCATTTATTCTTCCCGATTTACTCTTTATTACTTTTATCCTAATATCTGCTCAGGAATTGATTTCTATAGATTCCATGATCTTCCTTGTCCTCAAGCTTTTTCTTGAATTTGGCCAGGAGAGAATTATGGTAGGAGATGAGAGAGAAAGAGGAAAGTAATGATGTCTTTTTTTTTTTTTTTCTAAGAGGCTAGATTCATTTTGCTAGTAATTTAGGAAATCCTGAAGAGGGTTGTACTTAGCTCCCTTCCCCTCTCCTAGAATTTACTTCTGGTCTTATTAATAAGATTACTCTAGCCTGGAGGATATGTTAGGGGTAGGGTGATCTAAGTAGGAGTTATGAGACAGTGATTTTTAATGACATATTTCTGACTCTGACCATTCTCTTTCTAAAACACATTTGGAACCTACTTACCTGATGGTCAAGTGGTTAAGACTTCACTTTTCAAAGCAGAGGGTGCAGATTTGATCCTTGGTCAGGGGGTTAAGATCCTACATACCTCAGGGCCAGAAAACCAAAACATCAAACCGGAGAAATAAGGTAACAAATGCAATAAAGACTTTAAAAATGGTCCACATCAAAAGAATCTTTAAAAAAATAAAACTTTTAACAGCTTAATGTCCCCTTCTGAATAATATCCAAACTCCTTTCATTATCACCAGGCCTTCCATAAGCTGAGTGGTGCCTGTCCCTTTGACCTCATTTCTTCTGCTGTCTCCACGACACTGGACGCTCCAACCTCCTTGCTGTTACTCAGAGATGAACTTTTTTTTTTTCCTGCCTCATGACCTTTGCACTAAGCAGCTCTGTCTGCTTATCTTCATAAGCCTCCCTCCATCTCATCAACTCCTCATTCAAATAATTACTCTCGAAGCAGCTTTGGCTGCTCATTTCAAAGGATCCCTAGTTTCACTCTAACACCTTTTTCTGTTTTACTTTGCTTTATAACATATATCTTTGTTTTGTAACATTTGCCTTGTATGAACTTTGTATACTCATTTAATACTTGTCTTCTTCAATACAATGTTAGCTCTGTAAGGGAAAAGACCTTGGCTTGCTTACAATCACATTTTCTAACCAAGAACCAGTGTAGGCTGTAGTCACTGCTCCATAAATATTTGTTAAATGAAATGCATTGCTGGGCAAACACATCGATAGATTTGCTGAGCCAGTGTCTGTGTCACCATTTCATTACCTTGTGGCAGGCATCACCGTCAATCACTGCATATGTGAGTCGATCTAATTCAAAATCTCCTTGCAAATTAATTCTAGTCCCTATGACCAGTAGACAGGCTTTGGCATAGAAGATGAGCTCTACTTCCATCCTTTTCTAGAGCACAGAAAATACAGCCAGCCCTCCACATCCACAGATTCAACCAACCATGGTTTGAAAACATTCAGAAGGAAAAAAAAAATCCAGAAAGTTTCAAAAAGCAGAACTTGAATTTTCTGTATGCCAGCATAAATTTACATAGATTTACATTGTAATTAGATATCGTAAGTCATCTAGAGACTATGTAAAGACATATGGAAGGATGTGCACAGGTTATTTCCAAATATCACCTATGCAAGGGACTTGCGCATACTTTGATTTTGGTATCTACTGGATGTGCATTAAATAAGAAATGACAACTTTCTGGGTAGAAAACTTCAAATTGAAGATATGATAATATAGAAATGAAACTTTGAATCTGCAATTCCAGATCACCTTATCTAAGACTCAAAGGTACATGTTTGCTATGTATATTTAGAAGAAAGAAAATAACCTCTCACCATACCTAAGATAGGGGTTCAGGGAAGAGTTGATTTTATTGTTCATAATATTTAGAGAAATATAAGTTCACATGTGTGCTTAAAAAGCAGTAGAACTGAATATCTGTAAATCCTTCACTTAAATCTAGGGATTAGAAGCATGTAAAATAGTATCCATATTTCACAAAACAGGAAACATAATGAGTAATACAAGAGTAGCGATATCCATTAACACAGCATGGATCATAAATTATTTATATGCAAACAATTTGAAACTTTTCTTAAGTGAAAAAGACTGTCAGAAGGTGCTTAAAAATGAATAATATACACATGAATATATATACACTTGTTATTTAATATAAATATTTATTAAAATGACAAAGCAGCATACTATGGAAAGACATTACAAAAACCCATTATGAATAGAAGAATGTAATCAGACAAAGCAGCAAGGAGAAAGAAGATAGGAATCATCAGATGTAAGCTCCAGGAGATCAGGAAGTTGTCTGTTGAATTCACACAACCTGGAAGAGTATCTGGCACACAGTAGGTACTCAAAATTATTTCTTGAATAATATCTTAAAAACTGAAAATATAAAAGCAATAAACAGGAGAAACAGGATCAGTTTATATTACCAAATCCGTGTTTATAACTAATATATTTGAGTTGCAAAACTTAGATGGTAACTGAAATACCTACATCAAAAAAGATATCATATATTAAGATTTTATAAAAATTGTGAACAAAAAGTTAAATGTACCAATATCAATATATAGTAAATCAAGGATATAGAAAGGAAAAATAATATTATTGCAATAAAAATTAATCTGCATTTATATGACATTAAAAACCCAAGAGTACATCTACATTTTAAGTACACCTTGATCATTTATTGTCACTATAATAGCTGGAAAATAGCATATTATTCTTTTCAATGCTATTTTACAACAATCCCTATATAGATATTACCCATAATTCTACAGATAATTTAAAAATTATACTTAAGCTTTTACCATAATTTTAAATACTTATATTACTGTCTTTTTTTCTTTAGTTCTTAGTAGTAATTCTCAGGAAGACAAACATTTTTCTATGTATTAAATTTGTGTTAAATTTTCAAGGGAGGTTTACTTAAATAGTTTTTATTCTCACTGGAGTATTGATTCTTAACTTGATTTATTAATTAGTAATTCATAGCAATGAAGAGAAGAATTAATAGAAATTTTGCAAATGTATGTCTCTCAACCTCTCTGCTTCATCTCTCATGAAGCAGAGATGGTTATGGTTCTCCCATAACCACGTGCCGCCAATTCATACACATTTTTGCTTATGAAACCTCATCCTACTAGGTTGTAATGATTTCACTGAAAGAATTAAGAAAACATCAGGACAAACTAGTTACAGAATAATAGCTCCTTTCACAGTGCTGTATGGCAAAAACCAACACAATGCTGTAAAAATAAAAAAAAAAAACATACACAAAGAAGTATTTTCCAAAATACTAACTCATGCTTCTGTGAATTTAAAAACAAGTCTACTAACTAGAGTTTAATTTTGTTTAAAGGTTTTTTACCTTTAGCCTTAGGGCATTATATGTTCAGAAGTAATTCAGCTTATGTTTTCTTTCCCACTTTCGTACAGTTATATTATTAATTTGACATTTAACTAGGTTCATTTGCTCTTCTTTAAATTGTGTTTCGGGATTTGTTTTCTTATTTCATTGCTGACTTTTTCTTAATTATGTAAAATGTTAACATGATTCCAAAAATCAGAACCGCACAATAAATATGTGCATAAAAGTGTCATTTTCTCCCTTCCATCTATTGTTTGAGCCTCCTTTTCCTTCATCTGTTAGTCCTATGGTGAACAGCATTCTAAGGATGACTACCAATGACCTTAGCCCTTGTGTGTGTCCTGATCTTTTGAATGTTTATCAAATTTGTGACTATAAAATCACTCTTGTGATGGTGTTACTTTATAAGGCAAAAGGAAGATTAGGTTCATCTCATGATTTCTTTAAAACCAGAGTTTTTTGTGCCTACAATCAAAAGAGAAATAAAAACAGGGAAAATAAAGCAAAGATTTGACACATCATTACTGGCTTGAAGATGGGGCAGGCCATATGGCAAGGAATACAGGCAGATCCTAGAAGCTGAGCAGGCAAGTCCAACAAACCCAGGAAACCTAATTCTGACAGCAGCCCGAATATGCTGGGAAGTGGGTTTTCCTCAAGGCTTCCAGAAGCCAGCCTGGCTGACACCTTGAATTTGGTTTTATGAGCTTCTCAGCAGAGAATTCAGTCAAGCCCATCTAGATTTCTGACCTCTGAACTGTTAGTTAATATCTGGGTTTAAATTTAAATCACTAAATTGTGGCAATAGAAAACTAATACAGTATCCAATTTTGTAATCTCTGGTTTATCCTTATTATTTTTTGAACATATGAGCAGATTCATGTTTAAAAAAAAGATAGAAGTTATTGACAAAATGTCAGAACAAGTTATAGGTTTACAGTTTCCCCAATTTTTTCTGTATCATTCTATGGATTAGTTATCTAGAATATTTTGAAGCAATTATTTTAACATTAAAGGGAATGTGTTAATTTCTTTAAATTGTTCTACTTTCTAATATGTGAAATAATCTTATGTGTTTGAAGTATTCTTTATTAATTTTAATAGTGTTTTGAAAGTTAAAAGCCATAATCATGATTGATAATAATGCTGATTATTTTGATCGATAATAATGCTGAATGTGCAAAACTTTCAATCAGTTATGTTACCTACATCATATTTAGCCTAGTTAAGTGCTTAATGATTCTGTAGTTACTACCAGAAATAAAATTTTAAGGGAAAACAGAAATAATATAAATAAAATGAATCATATTTTCATCCCTGAATGTTAATGTTGTTTGTAACATCTTTGGCTAGTTGTTTTGTTAATCTTCCCAACAAAAATTCTTCAGCCTCTGCCAAATATAGCTTTTTTATTATTTTGCATAAGGAACATATTTTAAATATTGTGTTATGGCAAGAACAAATGGACAGTAGTCTAATACTAATATTTGCACAGAGAATCAAATGCATGACACGGCCTGGAGTTCAAAGTGTCAAAGATTTGGCAAAACAAACCTTGACCTATCTGATGTAAAACTGCACACGTGGTCAGTTCAATTCAGTTCAGTTCAGTCGCTCAGTCATGTCCGACTCTTTGTGACCCCGTGAATCGCAGCACGCCAGGCCTCCCTGTCCATCACCAACTCCCAGAGTTCACCCAGACTCGTGTCCATCGAGTCAGTGATGCCATCCAGCCATCTCATCCTCTGTTGTCCCCTTCTCCTCCTGCCCCCAATCCCTCCCAGCATGAGTCTTTTCCAATGAGTCAACTCTTCGCATGAGGTGATGAAAGTACTGGAGTTTCAGCTTCAGCATCATTCTCTCCAGAGAAATCCCAGGGCTGATCTCCTTCAGAACGGACTGGATGGATCTCCTTGCAGTCGACTGCACACGTCTTACTATTCTTTAAATCTAGCTTCTTCTTCCAGCATTCCCTAAACAAAGCAGGAACAAGGAATTATAAATGTAGATCTTGTAAATAGATGACTTTAATTATTTTAAATTTTAATCTTACATGGAAATTTGCAGCAATCGTTCTTATGGTGTTCAGAGCTTCCTTTTGTAAGCAATGCAATTTAGTTGAACAGGCATAGAAAAGGCCCAAAGAGAAGACCTAAGTGATTATGTTTGTCATTTTTTAAAATTACCATATTCTCTTAGATGGTGCTTTATTAGTGCTTTGACAGCTGACTTATCACTGAAAAGATTTTTTTCAACATTGATTGTAAACTGAGCAATTCAGTAAGACTTGTGCTTATTTTGCACAAGACCGGACTTGTCATACTTGATTTGCTTCTTTACTCAGAGTGAGTGCGTGTGTGTATCTCTGTCAATTTCACCTTTCTGTTTCCTCGATTTTAAAAATAGGTACATTCAAGTATTAATTGCTTAAGGCAAGCTTTTGTAAACTTAACCCAATTTTCCTCTGAAAGTGAAAGTGAAGTCACTCAGTCATGTCCTACTCTTTGCCACCCCATGGACTGTAGCCTACCAGGCTCCTCCCTCCATGGGATTCTCCAGGCAAGAGTACTGGAGTGGATTGCCATTTCCTTTTTCAGGGGATCTTCCCGACCCAGGGATTGAAACCAGGTCTCCTGCATTCCAGGCAGACTCTTTAACCTCTGAGCCACCAGAGAAGCCCCAATTTATTCTCCCTACAGTAACTAGAATATTTTTAGACTTCCCTGGTAGCTTAGATGGTAAATTTTCCTCTAGCGGCCTTTAAACAGAAGTGAATAGATTATTTCTTAATGCACCCCTCAACTGTAAAATCTAAGTTGATTTAAGAAGGGAGAATTTAAATCCATAGTTTTGTTTCATAGATTTTCGGTACTGTTTTTCTAAATTCTTCTGACTATAAGTTTCTCTCTTCTGCTGCCCACTTTCATTCTACTTTAAAAAAAAAAAAATAGGAATATTTCTTAGACCTGAATATTACCCACCCTCGCATTCAAAGCTGCCAAAATCTACTGTCCTAACATTTCTGTTGGGTTTTTGGTTATTATGTATAATTTGAAAACAGAAAGCCAAGTAAAACTAATTGTGGTACTGTAATTATTGTACCATATTCAATAATTATTATGTTTCTATAATGAGTCACACATGTGTCCTCCCATGTCATAAGGCTACATTACTCCTTACTTCACAGGTATATGCTGAGGATAATATGGGACAATATGGGGAGTATATGACCCATAAATATTTGCTTTCTAGTTTTTAATCCAATATTCTAGAAGTTTCCAGTTTCTTACTTTTAAAGTGAAATAGAAGCCTTCATCTTTTTTTTCTATACAATATTACTCACAATCAACTGTTTCAGTCTGAATGATATAGTCTCTAATATATTAAAGTATCCATTCCCAGTATCAATTTCTAATTGAATCCCAACCATTGTTGGGATTTTGTCTGTATTGTATCAGTCTTGATTTTACCTGTAATTTTATGTTTACGTTCCTTTGTTAAAATCAGAATACTTTGTTTTTCCTCACATATTATTTGTATATAGACAATAGAGTCCATAGAATGTTTTCCTGAAACCCTTTCTTTTTATATTTTCATATAAACGATTGGGCATGTCTGTCACTCCCCATGTCCTTTTTGGTATCTGGTTGTGTAATTTTATCTGGGACTTTTTCCCTCTCTCTGATTCTAATTTAGATCTGAGTCTTATTGATGAAGTTGGCAAGTTTCCAGGCAGATATTTCCTTTCTGCTCCTCATTAGAAGCTCTCAGGTGCCTCAGCCAAGGGTCTATCACTCTGAGTTTATTCGTTGGATAAAAAGCCAAATCACATTAAGTGCTGCCAGTCAGCAATTTAGCCAGATACACATACCCCCATAGCATCCTTTTTCTTCCAAAGTCCCAACTTCCATCAGAAGCAAAGATGAAAGCACCATCTGGGTCCTAAAGTTCTTCATCTCCAAAAAAAGGACATATTCAAGTTAGAACCCCAATCTTGTTTTCTACCGATACACATTCAGAGGATGTCTTTAGATCACTAAAGTATTTTATTTTGCATGTTATTTTATTTCAACTTTTCAAAAAATAGTGAATTAAGTGGAGAATCATTGTCCTGGTGTGTTACATAAGAAGATAGTTGGGGTGAAATGATCTGCCCAGAGCTTCAAAGACATTTAAAGATTCAAAGAGGCAGAATCCATATCAGACACTCACCTTCATTTCCAGGCACTGTCTTTACAACATAGAAATAGCTCCAACGTTTTTGGCTGTCAATTAACACTTAAGTCCATGCACAGATATCATGTTTTTAAACATTTTTTTTCTATCAGTTCTCATTTATTAAGTTATAATTAATATTCCTACTTTTACTACTTAAGTATGTATAACTTCTAGTCAGAATTTCTTTATGAACATGAGCTAATTAAAAAGTAGTGATCATTTTGCAATGAATAGAAACATCAAATCACTCTATTGTGCACATGGAATTAATATGTTTAGGGGCTTCCCTAGTGGCTCAGGGGCTTCCCTGATGGCTCAGTCGATAAAGAATCCACCTGCAATTCAGTTCGATCCCTAGGATAGCAGGATCTCCTGGAGGAGGGCATGGCAACCACTCCAGTATTCTTGCCTGGAAAATTCCCATGGACAGAGGAGCCTGGTGGGCTGCAGCCCATGGGGTCTCAAAGAGTCAGACACGACTGAGCAACCAAGCACAGCACTAGTGGCTCAGACAGTAAAGAATCTGTCTGCAGTGTGGGAGACCTGGGTTCAGTCCCTGGGCCAGGAAGATCCCCTGGAGTAGGGAATGGCTACTCACTCCAGTATTCTTGTCTGGAGAATTCTATGGACAGAGGAGCCTGGCAGACTATAGTCCATAGGATCGCAAAAGAGTCAGGCACAGCTGAAGCAACTAACACTGAAAATAACACTTAAACTTAGTTCAATTACATTTCATGCTCAGTTGCTCTTTGTGTCTGACTCTTTGCGACCCCGTGGACTGTAGCCTGCCAGGCTCCTCTGTCCATGGAATTTCCCAGCAAGAATACTGGAGTGTTTTGCCATTTCCTTCTTCAGGGGAACTTCCTGACTCAGAGATCAAAGCTGCGTCTCCTGCATTGGCAGGCAGATTTTTTACCACTGAGCCTACCTGGGAAGCCCCAACTTGAATATAGCAACTCCCAAAATGGGCCAATCGCTGAAGGTTGTTAATGACAAATAAAGAGAGCTAATCAATCAGAATCAGGTTTCCTGCTGAAACCAGCTGTCATAACCATCCTTGTCAACAGAGCACTCCAAAATCACATCTTTGTGAATTTGGCACAAGAACTCATAGCTATTTTGCCACTGTTCTGAGTATCACTGCTTTTGTTTTGTTGACAGTGCTTATGATAAAATTCACATAAACATCATACAGATGCTAATCATCATTGTCATCGCAACCCACTGATTGATGCTTATATCCAAAAAGAACAAAGATTTTCAGTTATCTATTGCTGAATCATAACCCATGCCCAAAACTTAGTTGCTTGAAACAACAGCATTCATTTGCTCCTGAGTTTACAGTTTGGGTGGGTGGATGACCACAGCTTCCTTCTGATTCACGTGGTATCAGCTGCAGCTGCCCAACCTGGAATCAAAGAGTCTCTTCTGAGAGGCTTCCTGCCAGGGCTGGGAGGCCGATGCTGCTGTCACCCAAGAGCTCAGCTGGGTCCATGGAGCCTCTTCATGTGGGCCACTCTGTAGATCTCCATTAGCATTGCATAGTTCACGTGGGGTCACATCCCTCTAATTCTGTTGTTCAAAGCAATCACAGAGCCTGCCCAGTTTCAAGAGACAGAGACATAGACTCCACTTCTTAATGGGAAGTGTGCCAAAGAATTTGTTGTCATCTTTAATTCACAAATTTAATTTGTGGGGCTTCCCTGATAGCTCAGTTGGTAAAGAATCCACCTGCAATGCAGGAGACCCCAGTTTGATCCCTGGGTTGGGAAGATCTGCTGGAGAAGGGATAGGCTACCCACTCCAGTATTCTTGGGCTTCCCTTGTGGCTCAGCTGGTAAAGAATCTGCCTGCAATGAGGGAGACCTGGGTTCAGTCCTTGGTTTGGGAAGATCCCCTGAAGAATGGAAAGGCTATCCACTACAGTACTCTTGCCTGGAGAGTTCCATGGACTGTATAGTCCATGGGGTCACAAAGAGTCAGACACGACTGAGTGACTTTCACTTTAATTCACCTTGATATTTATATCTCAAGATAAGAGATGAGAGATGCGGAAGTGTAACTGGGTACGGTGGCTGCCAATCCAATATGCAAACATGTAGCTGTCATTTACCAAATACCTTGCCAGATAGAAAAACAGGAATTACATTTTGTAATTTCTTTAGTGATTTAATTTTTTGTGTGTGTAAGTTAACTCAAGCAAATAAAATGTGTATTTATAAAGATATCTCAAGTATCACATCTGACTATGTTTCTTGAAGATTTAGATTTTAAAATTTTAATATATATATATGCAGAAACAAAACTGAGATGTCACATATATAAACTCATAAAAACGAGGATACATTATCCTGACAGAAATTGGTAAACAAAAATAGATGTTTTTCCCATAAAAATATTTACACACAAGAGATTTTTTAGTCTGATATATATGTAGTTAACCTAAATGCTTTTGTTTCATATCTTCTGTATTATGTTATCTATTTCTGTGCTGGGAGAAAGAGGTGATATTTTCCTCCTTTCATTCTTTCTACCTAAGACTGGTATGAAATGAGTCATTTCATATGTCATTTTATAATGATATTCAAGGCATCCTAATACATTCCTTTCAGCTTATTTAATTTGAATCTTTTGATTTTATAGATTTGGCTGGAAGATCCATTCCAGAGAAAATGTAGAATGCTGAAGGAAGAAAATCAGAATATCCAGTGATGCGATGTATTTTTTTTTCCAGGAAAAAAACAAATTTTGTCTCTCGTGAAGTAGAAGCATATTCTGGTTAGGAAAAGGACCTTTCTAAGCCTGCAGAGTAGATATGGCTTATGTGCCTAGCTTCCTGTCTGGCAATAAGTTTGGTGAATGATGGCTAAATGTTTGAATCGGCAGCAACCATAACCAGTTGTGCTACCTGTCTCTCTCTTTCTTTGACTTTTTATTTGTGTTGGAGTATAGCCGATTAACAATTTGTGATCATTTTGGGTGAACAGTGAAGGGACTCAGCCATTCATATACATGTACCCATTCTCCGCCAAACTCCCCTCCCATCCAGGCTGCCACATAAACTACCTGTCTCTTTAGTATGGTCTTCAGGGAATCTAAATACTATTACTAAATACAAAACACTGCCTTCAGGGGTTGTTTGTATATCTGTGAATTGAGGGTTGATACGCTGCTCTCCCAAACAAATGGCAAGTGTAGAGGAAGGAGCCCTAAAGCAAGATGTAAAAAGATATTATAGGTGATCGACTTCATTTTTTGGAAGCCGATGCTAATGAGCTATGTGAACACTTAGGAGACTTTAATATTTTCAGTTCAGTTCAGTTCAGTCACTCAGTCGTGTCCGACTCTTTGGCTATCCTTTAAACTATCTTCTTGAAATGTTTGCTGATCATTTATATAAGGAAGAGGGTGGGTACTGTCAGTAGAAACTACCTGCAAGTAGCTCACCTCTAAAGGTGCTGCAGCCAACTCTTATCACTGAGTTACAACTTACTGGTGTCCTCGTGCTCCACGACAAGCAACTTTCCAAACCATTTCTTCCAAACATTTGTAACATTTACCCGGAAAAGGCATAAAGTAAACAAAATTTTTTGTGTCTGCAAATTTGGAAAACTCAGCAGTGGCCACAGGACTGGAAAAGGTCAGTTTTCATTCCAATCCCAAAGAAAGGCAATGCCAAAGAATGCTCCAACTACCGCACAATTGCACTCATCTCACATGCTAGTAAAGTAATGCTCAAAATTCGCCAAGCCAGGCTTCAGTAATACGTGAACCGTGAACTTCCAGATGTGCAAGCTGGTTTTAGAAAAGATAGAGGAGCCAGAGATCAAATTGCCAGCATCCACTGGATCATGGAAAAAGCAAGAGAGTTCCAGAAAAACATCTATTCCTGCTTTATTGACTATGCCAAAGCCTTTGACTGTGTGAATCACAATTAACTGTGGAAAATTCTGAGAGAGATGGGAATACCAGACCACCTGACCTGCCTCTTGAGAAATCTGTATGCAGGTCAGGAAGCAACAGTTAGAACTGGACATGGAACAACAGACTGGTTCCAAATAGGAAAAGGAGTACATCAAGGCTGTATATTGTCACCCTGCTTATTTAACTTCTATGCAGAGTACATCATGAGAAACGCTGGGCTGGAAGAAGCACAGGCTGGAATCAAGATTACCAGGAGAAATATCAATAACCTCAGATATGCAGATGACACCACCCTTATGGCAGAAAGTGAAGAGGAGCTAAAAAGCCTCTTGATGAAAGTGAAAGAGGAGAGCGAAAAAGTTGACTTGAAGCTCAACATTCAGAAAACGAAGATCATGGCATCTGGTCCCATCACTTCATGGGAAATAGATGGGGAAACAGTGGAAACAGTGTCAGACTTTATTTTGGGGGCTCCAAAATCACTGCAGATGGTGACTGCAGCCATGAAATTAAAAGACACTTACTCCTTGGAAGGAAAGTTATGACCAACCTAGATAGTACATTCAGAAGCAGAGACATTACTTTGCCAACAAGGGTCCGTCTAGTCAAGGCTATGGTTTTTCCTGTGGTCATGTATGGATGTGAGAGTTGGACTGTGAAGAAACCTGAGTGCCAAAAGAATTGATGCTTTTGAACTGTGGTGTTGGAGAAGACTCCTGAGAGTCCCTTGGACTGTAAGGAAATCCAACCAGTCCATTATGAAGGAGATCAGCCCTGGGATTTCTTTGGAAGGAATGATGCTAACACTGAAACTCCAGTACTTTGGCTACCTCATGCAAAGAGTTGACTCATTGGAAAAGACTTTGATGCTGGGAGGGATTGGGGGCAGGAGGAGAAGGGGACGACCGAGGATGAGATGGCTGGATGGCATCACTGACTCGATGGATGTGAGTCTGAGTGACCTCCGGGAGTTGGTAATGGACAGGGAGGCCTGGCATGCTGTGATTCATGGGGTCACAAAGAGTCGGACACGACTGAGTGACTGAACTGAACTGAATTTTCCAGTGACATATTAATGCCTTTGGGATATTTCAGTGTTCTGGGCAACTATTCCTTAACCCAGATCAGTCAACAGAATAGAGGCAAGATTGCTTTATATTGGAATCAATACCCTTCAAAATCTGTCTCCCTGTGTATTTCCAAGTTAATCTTCTGCTCCTAATCCATCATGTATCCTCCGCTTTAGCAATTTTAACTCTATGGTTGATTTGCTTAATATTGTTTTTTAAATTAGCTTTTTTTCCCCATGCTTTTGCACAAGCAAGTTTTTGAGCTTGGAATGCAGCTGCCCCAATATTTTACCATGAAAAAATTAATAAATTTACAGTTACAGCTTTGAACAGTTTCTTCACTTGCACATCCCTGCTACAGAATTAGTTTTGCCTTTTATTCTGGTATTTTTGTTATTACCTGGTATACACCTCTATAATCGCAGATGGCAAAATATCTTTGATAATTAATTTACATTTAATTAGATCCCAGTTGTTTGTTTTTATTTTCATTACTCTAGGAGGTAGGTCAAAAAAATGTCTTGCTGTGATTTATGTCAAAAGTGTGTTTCCTGTATTTTCCTCTAAGAGTTTTATCATGCCCAGGCTTACATTTAGGTTTTTAATTCACTTTGAGTTTATTTTTGTATATGGTGTTAGAAAGTGTTCTAATTTCATTCTTTTACATGTAGTGTCCACTTTTCCCAGCACCTCTTACTGAAGTGATGCTCTTTTCTCTATTGTACTTGGAATTATATCTATAGGAAACTGATTTTTCTTTGTACACAACAATAATTCCATATACTATAAAGAAAGAAGAGCAAATAGTTCTAAATCTTATATTTTCATTTAAGATTTATTTCTTCAAGAAATGTACAATTTCAGTTCAGTTCAGTTCAATCACTACTCTTTGCGACGCCATGGACAGCAGCAAGCCAGGCCTCCTTGTCCATCACCAATTCCTGGAGTTAACTCAAATTCATGTCCATTGAGTCTGTGATGCCATTCAACCATCTCATCCCCTGTCATCCCTTTCTCCTCCTGCCTTCAATCTTTCCCAGCATCAGGGTCTTTTCCAATGAGTCGGTTCTTTGCATCAGGCGGCCAAAGTATTGAAGTTTCAGCTTCAGCGTGAGTCTTTCCAATGAATATTCAGGACTGATTTCCTTTAGTGTGGACTAGTTGTATCTCCTTGCAATCCAAGGCACTCTCAAGAGTCTTCTCCAACACCATAGTTCAAAAGCATGAATTCTTTGGTGCTCAGCTTTCTTTATAGTCCAACTCTCACATCCATACATGACTACTGGAAATACTTCCATATCTTCAAGCTGAATTTAGAAAAGGCAGAGGAACCAGAGATCAAATTGCCAACATCTGTTGGGTCATCAAAAAACAAACAGCCAAACAAACAAAGAGATCTCCAGAAAAGCATCTACTTCTATTTTATTGACTATGCCAAAGCCTTTGTGTGGATCACAACAAACTGTGGAACATACAATTTATCCAACTTTATTATGCTTTTATTTTTTCTTTCAAGTCATTTCTTTATATTGCAAAGCTTTCCAAGTCAAAATCATTTTGACTGATTCACCTATGATCTAAAAGTATAAATAATAAGGAAGGATATAAGAGCTGCATGTGTTGAGTACAATTCACCGTAACGAAATTCTGTGTGTTTGTCATGTTGTACATACGCTAGATTACACTCTTTGATATACATGAATTTAGACTCATTTGGAGATACATAAAAATACTATCAGATGAACTATCTATCTTAGATGAATACAATGGCATTATGGACACATATATTTAATTTTCTAGAGAAAAGACCTTCTCATTTTTTGAAAAGTTAAATGCAGTGGGAGACCCTCGAAGTTTTCATATTACAAAAGTTAACTCAGTAGCTCCTGGTTCCAAAGGACTTGGTTTAAGCTCTTTTGAATACCAACTCTTAGCAGAATATGTTCCCATTTCCACATTAGTAGTTATAACTATTTGAAATAATCAGACTTATTAAGGTATATGTCTATGGAAAATTTATCATTAAAAAAATGTTGCATTTTCACAACTGCTGGAGATCTGGGTATGAATAAAGAATTCAAGTAAGATCTGTCAGTTTGCTTCCTCCAAGAACTGAGTTATTCTCTCCAATGTTAAGGTAACCTATTGGGATATATAATGACATGAAACACCATAAATATAGATAGCTTTAGGTTAAACAATAAAATGAGCTTCAGAATGGCAGAAAATGGCTCAGAATCACATTAGAATCCAGACATTAATTTGTTGTTGTTTAGTTGCTAAGTCATATCCGACTCTTTGTGACCCATGGACTATAGCCTGTCAGGCTCCTCTGTCCTTTGGATTTCTTAGGTAAGAACACTGGAACGGGTTGCCATTTCCTTCTTCAGGGCGATCTTCTTGACCCAGGGATGGAACTTGCGTCTCCTGCATTGGCAGACAGATTCTTTACCCTTGAGCCACCAGTGAAGCCCTAGACATTAATTTACACCTCTAACAAAAATAACTTCATCTCTTAGTCTTTGGTTTTCTATAATTATGACAGATGAAAGGATTATTTACTATCACTCCACACTGTGCATACACATAACCTTCCAGGCGTTGCCTATCTCTTACTCCTGCAGAAGTGACTACCTTTTACTCCCTTTTACCTCAATGACACCTACTCATCTCTCATGTCAAGGTCCATTTATTATCTCCCCTGGGAAGCTTCCCTAAATTCCCCAACCACCTTACCATGCATACACACTCAGTTTAAATACATGATTTTTCTCTTTTGCATAATATCTTGTGATTATCTATTTCTTCATTTAACCCTTTGCATTATAATTACTATCTTTTTCACTATACCTTGAACTCAAGAGCTAGACTGTTTCTTCATAGAATGCAGTATGACTAATGGGCAAACCAAACAGCATGAGGTAGAATAGAAGTCTAACCTTCAGCAAAGTGTAATAAGAAAATAAAATCTTTTGTTGTACTATATCCATAAGATATTATGGAAAAACCCAAATGAACCTTTTCGCTAAGTCAGTACTTAACTTTGATTATTGGGTCAATTGGCTTATGTTCTGTTAAAGTATAATTTTAACAAGGCAAAGTGATAATTTCTAGACAGATATACAATAAAAACTGGTCTAAGATTTCATTTAACTTAATTAATAAGGGGACTTAAAAGATATTGAAATTGGACCAAAGTATATTTAAGGAATTAGGTATATAGAGAACGTTTAATAAATATGTATTCAGCTGATATTTTTGGCTGTGATATAAAGCTGAAATAAAATATAAGGAGAAATAAGCTATAAACTTTTAGATTATCCATTCCATTATACAGAGATTAGTTTCATATTCAGTATAAGTAACTTCTGTCTGTGTCTCTACTAGAAAAAATTCTCTAAATCACTCGCTTACTCTCCACCATTACAGAAATGTATGTAAAATAACCTAATACACATGGCAATGAGATGATAATCAATGCTATGTTTTGCATACTTTCAAGTTTCATATAATATTTTTGGTACTTTTTATTAAGCTGAGTGTCTCAAAATTGAATGCCTGCACACATCCGAAGGCAGTCAAGGTAACAGAATGAGCTCGACCATTAGTGACTGTGGAGCCCAGCATTGCCAAATATGTTGGTGTTTTAAGAGATTCCTGGTATCAGAATTTAAATTAAAAAAAAAAAAGAAACATCGTGATTCAAAAATGATGACATAAATTTTTAAAAAGTATTTTTAATTGAGTCAAATAGTCTTGTTTGTTATTTTTGAGAACCACCAGCCTGAGATCTCTGCGGCAGAATCCAACAGTAATAAAAGTTTCCTGCATATTGGTGTCCACACATTGACTTCTTACTCAGTACACAGATTGTTTCTTATGTTTATATAAGACTCTGAGAGTCCCTTTGGCTGCAAGGAAATACAATCAGTCCATCCTAAAGATCAGTCCTGGGTGTTCATTTGAAGGACTGATGTTGAAGCTGAAACTCCAGTACTTTGGCCACCTGATGTGAAGAGCTGACTCACTGGAAAAGACCCTGATGCTGGGAAAGATTGAGGGCAGGAGGAGAAGGGGACAACAGAGGATGAGATGGTTGGATGGCATCATTGACTCAATGGACATAGGTTTGGGTGGACTCTGGGAGTTGGTGATGGCCAGGAAGGCCTGGCGTGCTGCAGTTCATGGGGTTGCAAAGAATCAGACACAACTGAGTGACTGAACTGAACTGATACATATACATTGAAACATATATAGATATATGCAAATATATTGAAATATATAGATATATACAAGTATTGGTATATACATATGTATTGTTATATACATATATGTTGACATGTACATATATATGGAGATGTACATATATGTGGATATATGCATATGTGTTAGTAGATAGATGGACTTTCCAGGCAGCTCAGTGAGTAAAGGATCTACCTGCAAGCCAGAGACACAGAAGATGAAGGTTCGATTCCTGGGTCAGGAAGATCCCTTGGAGAAGGGCATGGCAACTCATTCCAGTATGCTTGCCTGGAGAATCCTGTGGACAGAAGTGCCTGGCAGGCTATAGTTCATGGGGTCTCAAAGAGTTGGACATTTGAAGTCAGACAACTGAAGCGACTGAGCACAGCACAGCATGTTGATATACACATGTATATGATATATACAGATATATATATATACTTTTTCATATTCTTTTCCATTATGATTTATTGCAGTATACTGAATATAGTTCCCTGTCAAACACTTTATTTTAAACAAGTTTTCCCACTGGTATTTCATAACTAAACTTACTGCCTGAAGTGAAGTCACTCAGTCGTGTCCGACTCTTTGTGACCCCGTGGACTTTAGCCTGCCAGGCTCCTCTGTCCATGGGATTTTCCAGGCAAGAATACTGGAGTGGGTTACCATTTCCTTCTCCAGGGGATCTTCCCGACCCAGGGATCGAACCCGGGTCTCCCGCATTTGAGGCAGATACTTTAACCTCTGCGCCACCAGGGAAGCCCTAACTTACTGCCTAAGGAAATGAAATCTCTGAGGTGTGTGTGTTTAAATAATCTGATGGATGATAAAAAGTAACTATAGTTGCATGCTGGATAAAATATATGTATATAAATCTGGTATCAGAATATGTTCATCTTTATCTCTGTAGTGGATGTCCTCCGAGATGGTCCCACTGAGCTCCGGCTCCTGGTCTTACCACTCTGAGAGGTCCCCTCCTGCACTTAGGCTGTGACTTGCTTTAGCCAGCAGAACGCTGTCCTGGGAGCAGTGACACTGTGCCCTTTCCAGGACTAAACTTAAACAGGGCCTGGTCTCTTCCACTTTTGTGTTTTGAGGATCCCTGGGAACCTTCATCAGAAATCTGATTTGTCTGCTGGAGGGATGACATGAAGGTACTGCAGAGACAGAGACACTGGAAGCATGACTGCCAGGCACTAAATCGAGACGACACTATCTTTGTTGTCCCAACTAAGCTATTTCATATCTGAATTTCTGCCTCCCAGAGTCAGAGAAATAATACAATGGCTGTAATTTGAAGCCTCTGAATTTTGCATAGTTTGTTGTGCAATGACCAAAACAATTTCTTTTTTTCCCAAACGAATAATCCCAGATTTATTGACACACCATCAGAGATCAGTTTTACCAGCATTGTAAAGCTGTTTTGAGAATTGTCTAGAAAAACAATGTACGTCAGTTAAAATTTGAAATATCCCTCTTATTTCACTCTATTGTGTGGTTGGCCATTTATCGTTCATGTGTCATTTCTACCTTCTTGCTTCTATCTCAAACAGTCCACTGAAACTGTTTCAGTAAAATCATTTCTTGGCTTCTCATGGTTGTGTTGCTGTTCAATCTCTAAGCCATATCTGACTCTTTGTGACCTCATAGACTGCAGCATGCTAGGCTTGCCTGTCTTTGACTATCTCCCAGTGTTCACTCAAACTCTTGTCCATTGAATCCACCTGCAGTGCGGGAGACCCTGGTTCGACTCCTGGGTCAGGAAGATCCACTGGACAAGGGTTACGATACCCACTCCAGTATTCTTGGGCTTCCCGTGTGGCTCAGCTGGTAAAGAATCCAGCTGCAATGCAGGAGACCTGGGTTCAATCCATGGGTTGGAAGATCCTCTGGAGAAGGGAAAGGCTACCTTTTAAAGAATGCTCTAGTATTCTGGCCTGGAGAATTCCATGGACTGTATAGACCACGGAGTCACAAGAGTCAGACATGACTGAGTGACTTTCACTTTCACTAGGTTTGTCATAGGTTTTCTTCCAAGGAACACGCATCTTTTTTTAATCCAATGAACACGTTTTAAGTGAGTCACGTATTTGACGTTGTATGACACTGGACACTTTTCCTTCATTCTCAGATTCTTAAAATATCTTCTCCCTGATTTTTTTCCAACCTCTTTGTCCAGCTTCTCTGAATCCTTTGTGGACCTGCCTTTTCTACAGTCTTGGTATTTCCCAAAAGGCAGTCCACTGCTTAATCTTTTCATTCCACAAGCTCTTCTTGAATAGTTTTAGTTAAACTTCAACTACATGTTGTTAACTTCCAAAAGCACATCTCAATTCTAGCCCCCTCTGCTCACCTCAAGAAACATACTTAGTTGCCTGCAGAACAAGTTAGTAAGACTTCACTGCACTTGAAAATAACATAAATAGAGTTCATGCCCATCCTTCATCATGTGCTAGGCCAGACCCTCAATCTTCCTCCTGCTCTGTATTGAAAACTTAGAAGCAGAGCTTCCATCAGATTTTTGGTTGCAAAATCTAGAAACCAGATTCATCCTTGACCTCTTTCCCTTTTGTTCTTGTTGCATTGACCCTGCACCCTGTGGCTCTTGTTTCCTATTTGCACCTGAGGCTACATGTTAGCAATTGGGCTCCTTGCTACCTAACAATGCCCGATAAAATAGGGTGGGCTGCAGCTGAGCATATGCAATAAATGATGGTTGGTTTTTGCTCTCCGTGCATCACCACCGGGAGCCTCCCACTAGGTCTAGATAGAATGGCTGAGGAAAGAGAAAGCAGAGCAGCTATGGGATAGGACAGGTCCTCCAGGGGAGGTTTCCCTATCTCAGTAACACAACATCAGCATCCAGGGGACCCAGAATCAGTGCAGGAACAGAAGCTAGCCATGGGCATTTGTCAGAATCAACTGCCCCTCACAAGTTCTTAGCAACCTGCTCAGTGTGATAGTGCATTATTATAAGAGCAAAGTAATGCCATTTATGGTAACTTTTGGATATTATTAACCAGCATCTTGTCCCTTGAAGATAGATGTGCCTGTGGCTGAAGTGGCAGGGAACGTTAGAGGAAAACAATAGTTTTCTTTTATTTGAAGTTTCCTCTCAAATAATCCATTATAAATCAATTACATTTTTACTTAGTATATAGTCATTTTTCACAAACAGATCATTCAAACTGTAAGTTCAGTACTATTTGTGTGAGTCTTAAATGGTTTCTTGAAAGTAAAAAAAAAGAAAAAAGGTTTATTAAATATAATGTCAGGAGCTTGCTGGCACACAGGATATTTTCCAATATTGTCCTATAGATAACATAATCAATCATCAAGTCCTGTCAATTCTGTCACCGTGATACCTCTAGAATAGATTTAATGTTCTTCATCTTTCTGTCTTTATTGAAGCCCTGTTATGGTCCGACTCAAGTTAGTTGAATAGTTTCCTAAATAGCTTTCCTCCTTCCAGTCCTGACGATCTGCAAGTCAATTCATCATTAGAGATCCTTCCAAAAGGGAAATCTATTTAGTGACCTTCCCTCCATCCCTACCCCCACCCCACCCCATTTCTAAGTCCTTCAGCTTGTGCTAGAATAAAATCTATATTTCACTGGCTTTTGTTTTTAAATTTTTATTGGAAAATAGTTGCTTGACAGTGTTGTGGTGTTAGTTTCTGCTGTACAGCAAAGTGAATCGTCTATCACTTCAGTCGCTCAGTCGTGTCCGACTCTTTGCAACCCCATGAATCGCAGCACGCCAGGCCTCCCCGTCCATCACCATCTCCCGGAGTTCACTCAGACTCACGTCCATCGAGTCCGTGATGCCAGCCAGCCATCTCATCCTTGGTCGTCCCCTTCTCCTCCTGCCCTCAATCCCTCCCAGCATCAGAGTCTTTTCCAATGAGTCAACTCTTCGCATGAGGTGGCCAAAGTACTGGAGTTTCAGCTTTAGCATCATTCTTTCCAAAGAAATCCCAGGGTTGATCTCCTTCAGAATGGACTGGTTGGATCTCCTTGCAGTCCAAGGGACTCTCAAGAGTCTTCTCCAACACCACAGTTCAAAAGCATCAACTCTTCGGTGCTCAGCTTTCTTCACAGTCCAACTCTCACATCCATACATGACCACAGGAAAAACCATAGCCTTGACCTCAGATATGCAGATGACACCACCCTTATGGCAGAAAGTGAAGAGGAACTAAAAAGCCTCTTGATGAAAGTGAAAGAGGAGAGCAAAAAAGTTGGCTTAAAGCTCAACATTCAGAAAATGAAGACCATGGCATCTGGTCCCATCACTTCATGGGAAATAGATGGGGAAACAGTGGAAACAGTGTCAGACTTTATTTTGGGGGGGCTCCAAAATCACTGCAGATGGTGACTGTAGCCATGAAATTAGAAGACACTTACTCATTGGTAGAAAAGTTATGACCAACCTAGATAGTATTTTCAAAAGCAGAGACATTACTTTGCCGACTAAGGTCCGTCTATGCATGTACATATATCCCAACTTTTTGGATTTCTTTCCGATTTGCATCACCACAGAACACTGAGTAAAGTTCTCTGTGCTCTACATAGGTCCTCAATAGTCATATATTTTATACATAGCAGTGCACGTATGTCAATCTTAATTTCCCAGCTCACCTCACACCCCGATTCCCTGGTTGGTGTCCATACATTTATTCTCTTTATCTATGTCTCTGTTTTTGCTTTACAAACAGATTCATTTGTACCACTTTTCTAAATTCCACATGTATGTATTAATATTCAGTATTTGTTTTTCTCTTTCTGATTTACTTCACTCTGTATGACAGTCCCCAAGTCCATCCATGTCTCAGCAAATGTCACAGTTTTGTTCCTTTTTATGGCTGAGTAATATTTCATTGTTTCTATGTGCCACATCTTCTTTATCCATTTCTCTGTTGATGGACATTTAGGTTGCTTCTACGTTTTGACTATTGTAAATGATATCCACATTTCTTTGTACAGCTGATAGGATCTTACCCAATTAGGTCCCAGCCTCTGTTTCCAATTTCATTTTCTGCCGCTAACCCCATCCTATCCCCACTTCACAACCCTTTACCTGCTCCACACACATGCATACTTCCCCATCCATTCTGTCTTTCCCTCCAGGTTCTGCCAAGGCCACACCTCAGCTAATTTTCTCTGAGCTTTTTCAAGAACTTCCAAGACGCTCTGTTTATACTGCTGTCTGAGCACCTAGAACAATGGATTTTCACTCCACTCATGTGTCCACTTGGCTTTCTTGTCTACCTGCACAGAGGCTCTTGAGAGTCAGACTCTTCTACTCATCCAGTGCTTAGCATCATTCCTGTCAATAGTCAATACATAATAAATATTAGTTTGTCATCCAATGAACAAATGAATTCCTACCCTTTTAATGAGGTGTTTTATTTTCTATTCTATAATTATCCTTCAGAAAATATAGAATCTAGTAAATGATGTTCTGATTTAAATAGTAACAATAATAATAGTAATAAAGTTGCTTTATCTGTGGGCCTATGCTGTCAACACTCTGGTAGCATAAAAAGCTATTTTTGAAGATCTGTATGAAACTAAAAGACAGGAAACCCATTTAGTTCAAACAGCAGCTACTTACCAAAATATAAATAGAGCAGTAATACAGAGAAAATAGTTCTGGTATTGTGCTTAATTCACCAAGCCGTAGCAATTACTGCTGAGTAAAAGCCATATGCCCAATGAAGTTTTATGTTTCCACAGAAAATAAGCAACAAATCTTTCCAGATGTTTACTAAAAATAAAATATATGTGTTATAATCTGGTCTCAAAAGGAAAAGGCAAAACCAAAAACAATGCCTTTCTGTATAATTTCTCAGATATTCTGCATACATGGGTCAGTCCCTGGGGAGAGAAATGAGTACAATTACACTTTATCAATATTGTAAATAATTGAACATATAATGTCCTACAAAATGAAATCTGAGTTAAAACTGAAAAATAAATCAAACAAAAGAACTTTCTAAAATTATGTCTGTGCTCTGAGTCCTTTCTGGAATTTTCTATAGGAAAAATGTAAATATTTGATGAATGTATTATAATCAAAACTGAAATGTTGAAACTTCCTTGGATTGGATGTTGAAAACCACATGACAGATGGTGTCAATTATATTAGATACTTGAGAAAATATCAGGGTTCCAAAAAAAGTTTTTAAAACGTTTACTTATATGATTTATTTTCCCACTTTTAGTAGTGTAAATTCAAAGGAAAACATTGAGTTGACCAAAAAATTCATTTGGGTTTTTCATAAGATTTTTACAGAAAATCTGAACAAACTTTTTGGCCAATGCAATACATCTGTTGCTCTCTGAGCCTTTTAAAAATTTTCCTACATGTTAGCGTTATTTTTAATTGTTTTCTTTCTTATAAAATCTTTTGCATTAAGAAAATTTTATTATTTGGCAGAATGAATAGCTTTGAGTTATTTTCTCCTGTTATTTGTATCTTAGTTCTTTATTGCCTAAATATTTCACTTTAATATTTATACTAAGTGTATACCATGCTCGGAGAAGGCGAGTACTCTTGCCTGGAAAATCCCATGGACAGAGGAGCCTGGTAGGCTGCGGTCCATGGGGTCGCGAAGAGTCAGACACGACTGAGCGACTTCCCTTTCACTTTTCACTTTCATGCATTGGAGAAGGAAATGGCAACCCACTCCAGTGTTCTTGCCTGGAGAATCCCAGGGACTGGGGAGCCTGGTGGGCTGCCGTCTATGGGGTCACACAGAGTCGGACATGACAGAAGTGACTCAGCAGCAGTAGCAGCAGCATACCATGCTAGCTAACATGTGTTATATATATGTCTATCAATACATATGTGTATATACCTAACTTTTGCATATGTATTTGCAAAAGTACTTGACAGTACTCAGAATATTTCTAATTTACACAGTAAAATGGAGATGATGAATCATGTCAATCTGATCATATACTGAAAAAGCAAATGATTAAATAGAAAATGGGGCTTTCCAGGTGGCTCAGAGGTAAACAATATGCCTGTCAATGCAGGAGACATGGGTTTGATCTCTGTGTCAGGAAGATGCCCTGGAGGAGGAAATGGCAAACCACTCCAGTATTCTTCCCTGGAGAATCACATGGACAGAGGAGCCTGGGATGCAGCAGTCCATGGAGTCACAAAGAATCAGACATGACTTAGCAACTCAGTCAGTTCAGTCACTCAGTTGTGTCTGAATCTTTGTGACTCTATGGACTGCAGCATGCCAGGCTTTCCTGTCCATCACCAACTCCTGGAGCTTGCTCAAACTCATGTCCATTGAGTCGGTGACGCCATCCAACTATCTCATCCTCTGTCGTCCCCTTCTCCTCCTGCCCTCAATCTCTGACCCCCACCCTTACCCCAGCCCATCAGAGTCTTTTCCATGAATCAGTTCTTCATATCAGGTGGACAAAGTATTGGAGTTTCAGTTTCAGCATTAGTCCTTCCAATGAATATCAGGACTGATTTCCCTTAGGATTGACTGTTTTGATCTCCTTGCAGTCCAAGGGACTCTCAAGAGTCTTCTCCAACAAGACAGTTCAAAAACATCAATTCTTTGGTGCTCAACTTTCTTTATGATCTGACTCTCTCATCCATACATGACTACTGGAAAAACCATAGCTTTGACTGCTGCTGCTGCTGCTGCTAAGTCGCTTCAGTCGTGTCCAACTCTGTGCGACCCCATAGATGGCAGCCTACCAGGCTCCCCCGTCCCTGGGATTCTCTAGGCAAGAACACTGGAGTGGGTTGCCATTTCCTTCTCCAATGCATGAAAGTGAAAAGTGAAAGTGAAAGTCACTGAGTCGTGTCCAACTCTCAATGACCACATGGACTGCAGCCCACCAGGCTCCTCCGTCCATGAGATTTTCCAGGCAAGAGTACTGGAGTGGGGTGCCATTGCCTTCTCCTAGCTTTGACTAGATGGACCTATATGTAGAGTACATTATGCTAGGTGCCGGGCTGGATGAAGCAGAAGCTGGAATCATGATTGCTGAGAGAAATATCAATAAGCTCAGATATTCAGATGTTTTAGCAACTCAGTTCAGTTCAGTTAAGTCACTCAGTCATGTCCTACTCTTTGTGACCCCATGGACTGCAACACACCAGGTCTCCCTGTCTGTTACCAACTCCCAGAGTTTACTCAAACTCATGTCCATTGAGTTGGTGATGCCATCCAACAATCTTATCCTCCATAGCCCCCTTCTCCTCCCCCCTTCAATCTTTCCCAGCATCAGAGTCTTTACAAATGAGTCAGTTCTTCACAACAGGTGACCAAAGTATTGGAGTTTCAGCTTCAACATCAGTCCTTCCAATGAACACCCAGGACTGATTTCCTTTAGGATGGACTGGTTGGATCTCCTTGCAGTCCAAGGGACTCTCAAGAGTCTTCTTGAACACCACAGTTCAAAAGCATCTATTCCTCAGTGCTCAGGTTTTTTTTATAGTCCAACTCTCATATCCATACATGACTACTGGAAAAACTGTAGCCTTAACTAGATGGACCTTTGTTGCCAAAGTAATGTCTCTGCTTTTTAATATGCTATCTAGGTTTTCATAGCTCTTCTTTCAAGAAGTAAGTGTCTTTTAATTTCATCGCTGCAGTCACCATCTGCAGTGATTTTGGAGTCCAAAAAAATAAAGTCTGCCACTGTTTCCACTGTTTCTCCAACTATTTGCCATTTATTGATGGGACTGGATGCCATGATCTTTGTTTTCTGTATGTTGACCTTTAAGCCAACTTTTTCACTCTCCTCTTTCACTTTCATTAAGAGGCTCTTTAGTTCTTCATTTTCTGCAATAAGAATGGTACCATTTGCACATCTGAGGTTATTGATATTTCTCTAGGCTATCTTGATTCCAGCTTGTGCTTCATTCACTTAGCAACTAACCAACAACAAAATAGAAAATGTAGACTAATTCTGGATCACAACTGATTTTACCTGCCCTCAGTGAGACAATAACAGATATTGGGATTAAGAGTTTGGAAACAGATCATTCTTTATGGTAGGGGACTGCTGTCATTACTGTAGATTATTCAGGAGCATCCTTGGCTTCTATCTTTTAGATGCCAGTTGTCAGAGGTGACCTTCACTCCCCCACTGGGATAATCAAAAATGTCTCCTGTCATCCCCAAAAGTTCTCTGGAATGTGGGGGGACGGACTAATCTGTGACCTAGGTGACATTCCTCAAACTTTGACGGCTCTAGGTATATCCTCAAAGGATTTATAATTTGGCCTTTACCCACCCCACTTTTTTTTGCCTGTTCATACTGCTCATGGGATTGTTCAGGCAAAAATATTGGAATGGTTTGCCATTTCTTTCTCCGATATAATTTACTGAAGACTGACTGCAGGAGGAGAAGTGGGCAACAGAGGATGAGATGGTTGGATGACATAACCAACTCAAGAGACTTGAGTTCAGGCAAACTTAGTGAAGGACGGGGAAGCTGCATGCTGCAGTCCATGGGATCACAAAGAGTCAGATACGACTTAGTGACTGAGCAACAGCAACCCCACCTTTCTGCTTGAAATACAGGAAATTGGGAAATCATTCCTCTTGGAGAGTCAGGTTTCATTTTCATTTGTTCACCATTGATTCATCTTGATATGGAATTCTTTCTACTTTCTCTTCCTATTTGAAATGACTGTCCCTTTCATCCTCTCCCGAGGTCGTCCTAGCAAGGATTTGGAGTATTATTCTTTGATCAGAGTTGGCCGAGTCTGATTTTTAAAAGGAGCTTATGGAATTTAGAAGCTATTACCTTTCACGAAGACTAGCTTTTAAGGCCTTTTGCGTACAGAGACTCATACAAGTCAGATATGACAGTCAAACATCTTTCCTTTATAGCTTCATTCGCAGTCCATTTGAGTATGGAAACCCAGTGGATAATCAGATGACAAACCAATGGGCATTATCATTATCACAGAATAAAACTACAATAATTTTTAGCACTTAGCAAGAACAATAAAATTTGGTTTATAGTCTTCAAGAGCACTATAATTGTTATGTAAGTAATATATGGTAATTTTCAAGTATCTCAAACACACATTATATTTTGTAGAGAGGAATAAATAATTTTGGTGAGAATGAAGTGTAATGATTTCTTTCCTTTGATTAAGAGGCATTTTTATAGTGATAATCATTATTAACTGAAATAAATATTTGGGTAGGTACAGTATACAGTTCTTTCATTAAAATATTTTCATTTTAAAAATATGTATTGGTTCCTGAATCATGATGCTTTTTAAAGTTTGATTTTAATGAGTCATTGAATATGTATTTACTTTTATGAGATGCACATATTTGAAATATGGCTATTTTGTCAGCATAAGAATGATTTAATCTTCCTTAAAATAGTCTATTAAGATGCAGATGTTCTTGCTGACAGGTGCTTCTAAAGAATTAAAAATAGATGTAACTACAATGCTTTTTGAAAATGCAATTCTCTTGCCTCTGCTCATATTCTACTTGTTGTTAGTCACTAAGTCCTGTCCATCTCTTTTGTGACCCTGTGGACGGTAGTCTGCCAGGTTCCTCTGTCCATGGGATTTCCCATGGATACTGCAGTGGGTTATCATTTCCTTCTCCAAGGGATCTTCCTGACCTAGGGATCGAGCCTACATCTGCTGCTTTGGCAGGCAGATTCTTTACCGCTGAGCCACCTGGAAAGCCCTGGTCCTATTAGTTTAAGCAAATCTCCTTCTTCTTCTCAAACATGAATACTGATAAAGTCGCATATCAGTGTGTATCAGTTGTGTCTAATAATTTGGAAAGTGCACATGCATGAGTACATGCTAAGTTGCGTCAGTTATGTCCCATTCTTTGTGACCCCA
Organism: Cephalophus harveyi; assembly: GCA_006410635.1. NCBI lineage: Eukaryota > Metazoa > Chordata > Mammalia > Artiodactyla > Bovidae > Cephalophus > Cephalophus harveyi. Next base: position 117,283 of record SJYT01085039.1, on the reverse strand, counting down.
TAGACTGTAGCCTGCCAGATTCCTCTGTCCACAGAATTCTCCAGGCAGGGATACTGGAGTGGGTTGCCATGATCTACTCTAGGGCATCTTCCTGACCCAGGTATTGAACTTGCATCTCTTATGTTTCCTTAATTGGCAGGTGGAATCTTTATCACTCGAGCCCCCTGGGAAGTCCAGAAATTGCATGACAATATTCAAAATAAAAAAATATAAATCAAAGTAATATTTTGTGTGTGTGGAAAATGCTACATTGGATATTGAGTGTTAAAAGTTTACTGGGGCCTTATGATGACATTTTGTTTCAAACTCAGTCTTTGAGTATATTTTATAGTTAATGTCAAATTTTAACAAAAGCTATTTTAACAAAATAGCTTTAGTGCTAAAACCTTGTTTTACTTGATTTGTAGCATCTCCCACAAATTAAGCAACACTCCAAATTCTAGTTCCTGTGATTGGCTGATATATTCATTTTTCACATTTGTGGCATAGTTTTCTTACACTTAAAACATCATTTTTCTAGAGAGAAAAAAATTAAATATCTTAATGTGATGCATTTGAGACTGAGAATGAAAACCTCACCGTCAAGTGCCAATATTAAACCAGGCACTTGCTCACAGATTGCTACTCCCCGTTATTCTTTTGGTCACTTTGATATGCCTTCTTTTGACCACTTACCCAGGAATCAATGTATCTTACACAGTTTGCTCCCTTAGTTGTTGATTTTAGATTTTGCAGTTATATGTAATCTATATCTTAGGACAATTATTGGCTCTTTTCTCTTGGTTACAGTGGCATCAGTAGCCTCTTACAACGAAAGTGTAAATGATGAATGAGGTCTATAAGACTATCGGTTTAGGTAAACCAGCCAAGTTACATGGAGAAGGAAGGCCTGGACCTTGAAAATTAACTATGCTCTGAGTATCCAATGGAGGAAGGGCACAGTTTAAAAGTGAATATGGAAGGACTTTCCTGGTGGTGAAATGGTTAAGAGTTTGTGCTCCCAAAGCAGGGGCCATGGGTTTGATCCCTAGTCAGGGAACTAAGATCCCACATGCCATGGGGATGCAACTGAATAATAAATAAATATATATTTTTTAATGTGCATGTGGAAAATGTAGAGTTTGCTAAGTATTTATTGGTCATGTTAGCTGGAGCACATGGTGTCTGTGAAGGAAGAGGGAGGACAGAAAAGGATGAGACTGCAAAATCAACGCTTCCCACACATGAAGGAGGCAAGTGATGCCAGGCTAAAAGATTTGAGTGTTTCTGTATAGGAGGTGGAAGGGGGAAGTTTGGTGTGTATTTTTAAACAGAGGACAGAAAGTGAGGTTTAACAAAATCATGATTTCATAAGTGTATAGGAAAGTCTGACAAGAGAAAATATGTGTAGTTGCTTTAAAAGTAATCGCTGAGAGGTTAAAGTATTAAAAAATGGGTATTAACTAAGGTGGAAATGCAGAGGAATTACTGTGTACAAGAAGCATTGTAGAGAGGGTGGTCAGGGTCTAATGAATGACATTGTATGAGACTGAGATTGCATGGAAACAATCAGATTAGAGTGTAGGTCTGAGCTGGATGAAATGGACAGAAATATGCAAACAAAGGTTAGTTTGCACAGGTAAGTATTATTTCCATGAATCTCTGGAGTTTGGATAGATATATAGACAGACAGACATAGACATGTTAAACTTTCAAGGAGGAAGAGAGAGAAAAAAACATAAACTAAGCATTGACTTCATCTACATTTAAGAGTGGAAGAAGGAAAGAAGGGTAACAAACTCACATATACATACACGTGTGCACGTGTACACATACGGAAAAGTCAGAAAATTAATAGAAAAATCAAGACAGCATGATAACTCTGAACCTGAAGATATGACTTCATGAGATAAGGATTATGCAACCATACAAAAGAACTTAGGGAAAACAAAAAGAAATAGAGCAATTACATAACTGAATTTGGGTGATTTTTTTCTCATTTTTAATGTTTTTCTTTCCAGTTTGTCACTATGTAAGTAAATAGGATAATAAGGGAGAGAGATTTTTGGATCTTCCCTTTGCTGGACCCATGTAAATATTCTAGTAGTCTGCTTTTGAATATTGGGGATATAGAATCTCATGTTTTGTTATTGACTTTTAGCAACTTAGATGAAAATAGAAAATGTCACATTTAAAATTCCTTTTACACAGTAAGATTAATAGGTAAGGGACATGTATCTAAAACTGTTCTTTACCAATGAGTCATAAAACCAACAACCAGATTTTTTTTTCCTCTAACAGTGGCTATTTATAGCATGATTTACATCAAGAGTTACCTTTGTCATATGGTCCCAGAAATTTTCTTTCTACTTTCGGTTCTTAAATAAATTTGCCATTAATCATGCATTGATCTAGCACAGTAATTGGGTCTAGAATATTTGTTTAATTTGCCACTATTTAACATATAAAATACTGGTGATGGCTGGTATCATTATTAGTTATTTTTATCCTCTTCTTGCCTGGTGTGTATTTTACTGATCTGTATTTATAAATACCTACCTCTGAACTCGTCATATATGGGAGTCTGCTTTTCACAAAAGCTCTGACATGGGACAAACATAACTCTTTTTTGGTTGCTGCTGCTGATGATAAGTAGCTTCAGTCATGTCCGACTCTGCAACCCCAGAGATGGCAGCCCACCAGGCTCCACCGTCCCTAGGATTCTTTTTGGTTACTCAGTTGATAATCTGTATTCTAAATAACTGATCTTCATAAATAAGTTTATGTATAATCTACAACTCATTTCTAGCTCTTTCATTGCATTGCTTTTTTTATTCAAAATGTATATTATCTATATGTAACTTGTCCCATTGGATGTTGACCAGCCCACTCTGAGGATTGAGGACTTTATCTAATCTTTCACCTGGAAAGGCCATTGAAGGCTACATTTTGTTTAAGTGGTGGCTCAGATGGTAAAGAATCTGCCTGTAATGCAGGAGACTGGGTTTCCATCCCTGGGTCAGGAAGATCCCCTGGAGAATGGAATGGCAACCCACTCCAGTATTCTTGCCTGGAGAATTCCAGGGACAGAGGAGCCTAGAGGGCTACAGTCCATGGGGTTGCAAAGAGACACAAATGAGCGACTAACACTTTCACTTTCACCTGAGTTGAAGGTAAATCTGAAATAAAAATATCTAATTTGCATAAAAGTGTCACATATGTAGCTGCCTCAGCTCAGAGCAAAGAAAGTACATAATAAACACAAACAAATAAAATGAAGTTTTCAGGGAATAATAGGTGCTATAACAAAAATGAGATAACACAAAGGTGGAGAGTGAATTGTAGGGTAACATTATGGCATCACCAACTCGATGGACGTGAGTCTAAGTGAACTCCGGGAGTTGGTGATGGACAGGGAGGCCTGGCGTGCTGCTATTCATGGGGTCACAAAGAGTCGGTCATGACTGAGCGACTGAACTGAACTGAACATTATGTAAGTAGTAAAGAATGGATACTCAAATTCAAAAGGCTACACAGTATATTATTCCACAATATGACATTCTAGACAAGGAAAAAAATATAGGGACAGAAAACACTTACACTTATCATCACGCTTAGTCATCCTGCTCGGTCATGTCAACCCTATGGACTCTAGCCCGCCAGGCTCCACTTAACTTAAAAATGCTTTTGAGCACGTATCACATTTTTGGAACTATGCCAGGCAATGTAATAGAGAAAATAAGATTCAGTCCCTTCCTCTATGGAAGTCAGTCCATCATTAATGTAGTAAAGTCTAAAATGCAGAGAAAATGCCTGTGCATCTTGATATCATCCAAACTTCATCGTGGTTCCTTGTGCATACAAAGCTCTCAATAAACAATGATGAATAAATGTTGCATTCATTGGCTTGAAAGTATCAGCAGCACATTCTGTTGATCCCTACATTTGCTGAACTCTGATGACATACTAGATATTCTGCTTATTCTCTCCTTTGATTCTTACGACCACCTTATAAGGGAAATTATTTTATAATTTCTGTTACACAGAAAGGAAACTCAACTTTACAAGATTATGTAACTTGCTGCAGATGACATAGCTTAAGGTGTCAAAGCTAGAATTTGAGTCCTGATCTGTATGACTTCAGTCTGTTGTACATCTGCTGTGCTGTCTTACAAAGTGATTGAAAACATTTTTTTCCCCTTATATTATCAAACATGCTTTCCTGTGATCTTTAGTAATACACATAAGAAATATTTTTGCATTGCTCATTCATTTTTTCCACTCATCTATCGGACTATAAAATGTCAGATATAACTTAATGAAGTAACCTGATATGCTTCTTTAAATAATAAAATGAACTGACATTTAATGTATTCCAGACAACATGTTATGAGGGCTTCCCTCATAGCTCAGTTGGTAAATCATCTGCCTGCAGTGCAGGAGACCCAGGTTCGATTCCTGGGTTGGGAAGATCCCCAGGAGAAAGAAGTGGCAACCCACTGCAGTACTCATGGCTGGGGAGTCCCATGGACAGAGGAGCCTGGTGGGCACAGTCCAGGGATCATAAGAGTTGGACACGACTTAGCAACTAAACCATCACCACCACCAGACATGTTAAATGTCATAACTCATTTTACTTTCAAAAAGAAATCATATGGATATTATTATTAGTCCCACTTTATAAATATAGTTTTGATGGTATAATAATAATAATTCCAATGTCTGGTCCTAAATTATATCCTTTTTGACATTATCAGTTTTTAAGGTTAATATGTGAAAAAAGTATAAAACCTATAACTCCAAATTTTCCTTTATGTATGTTTTATAATTCACAGGAACAAGTTATCTTTTATAAAATTTTATAAATTATTATTATTTAAATTTCATTTTTATTTACAATTTAATAAAATAATTTAAAATTATTTAAATTGTTTCAATTTTTTTAGTAAATTGAAAAGTTAGAAAAACAAATCTAATCTGTGTTTCTGAGAGACCTGGAATACATTTGACAAATTCATAATATAAGTAGGTTAAGGATTCAAATTTAATTAATTATTCAACCAATCTACTTTTTTTTGTGGAGGGTAAAAGATACTGCTGCTACTGCTACTGCTAAGTCACTTCAGTCGTGTCCGACTCTGTGTGACCCCATAGACGGCAGCCCACCAGGCTCCCCCGTCCCTGGAATTCTCCAGGCAAGAGTACTGGAGTGGGTTGCCATTTCCTTCTCCAATGCATGAAAGTGAAAAGTGAAAGTGAAGTTGCTCAGTCGTGTCTGACCCTCAGCGACCCCATGGACTGCAGCCTTCCAGGCTCCTCTGTCCAGGGGTTTTCCAGGCAAGAGTACTGGAGTGGGGTGCCATTGCCTTCTCCAAAAGTCAAACCAATGGTAAAGCCACTCATGACAGCATAATTGCTTGACTTAGTCTTTTGTATTTCAAGCTATTTTGCATAACAGGTGGAAGGGCAGGGGTTTTGAATTTCAACATCTCATTCTCTTTTTAATGGAGCAAAATAAGCATAAATGTAAACCTTGAAAAATATCTATGTAAATTATCAAACTGGCTTTAAAATATATCCATCATTTATGACTTGTGCTTGGGCCTGCTAAGTCCCTTCAGTCCTGTCTGACTCTTGGTGACCCCATGGACTGTAGCCCACCCGGCTCTTCTGTCCATGGGATTCTCCAGGCATGAATACTTGAGTGGGTTGCCGTATCCTCCAAGGGGTCTTTCCACCAGGGACTGAACACAGGTCTCCTGTGTCTCCTGCAGAGCAGGCAGATTCTTTACCTGCTGAGCCATCAGGGAAGCCCTATGCAACTTTCTAAAATCCATTAAATCCCAGTTCTCTATCTGATGCTCTGACAGCACCTTGAATGTGTGTTTAGTCAAGACATAAGCCATAATATTCTAGGAGCAGCATCCAGCTAACCTGGCAAAAGTCTGGCTACGAAATCCTTCAATAGGCTTCTGAATAAGGTACCAATTCAACTCTTAAGGGTAGGATGCCAGTCCCAAGGATTATAGAGTTCCCTAGATGACTACATCCTATTCTTGTAGGGGCAGAAGTGTTTGTGTGGCATTTCCAGTGCAAACCAGGAATATCAACCATTTATTCTTTCATCTGAAAGAATGCTTATGTTTATTTACCAAGCCTCTTACATTAATTGAAGATAGTAATACATTAAGTGCTCAGAACAGCTGGCTCTTGTGATTGGCCTTTTGATTCAAATTCTTAGTTACTAACTAAGCAATCCGTCAGCATACTTAATTGTTAAATAACCAACAATGGATTCTTGTATTTCTGATTAGGCCATTTCAAGCTGTATATTAAAATTAAGTTGAGATGTATGTGTGTGTTTACAGACAATATAGCAAAATTTTAACACTTTAAACTGAATCTGTTATGTTCTTAGTTGCCAATATTTATAGGATAGATAAGTATAAATAAATGAAATCTCACCTATCCAACTTGTGTAGAAAAATTCCCTCTCTGGTATTAATTTAAAATCCGAGTTGAGTTTCATTTCTGGTGTTTTTTCCTCATTCAGGCCATGGGTTTTGTAGGTGCAAAGCTCATGTGCCCTTAGCACAATGCCTGAAACATTATTTGTTGTTGCTGTTTAGTTGCTAAGTCGTATCCAACCCTTTTGTGACTTCATGGACTGTAGCCCAGCCAGGCTTCTCTGTGCATGGGATTTCCCAGGCAAAGATACTGGCGTGGGTTGCCAATTTCTCCTCCAGTGGATCTTCCCACCCAGGGATCGAACCCGAGGCTCCTGTGGTGTCGTTTCCTGAATTGCAGACATATTCTTTACTGCTGAGGCACATTATGGAGAAGGCAATGGCACCCCACTGCAGTACTCTTGCCTGGAAAATCCCATGGACGGAGGAGCCTGGTGGGCTGCAGTCCATGGGGTCGCTGAGTCGGACACGATTGAGCGACTTCACTTTCACTTCTCACTTTCATGCATTGGAGAAGGAAATGGCAACCCACTCCAGTGTTCTTGCCTGGAGAATCCCAGGGACAGGGGAGCCTGGTGGGCTACCGTCTATGGGGTCACACAGAGTCGGACACGACTGAAGTGACTTAGCAGCAGCAGCAGAGGCACATTATAAACCTCCAAATAAATGAATATGGAAAGTTATTGAAAGTTCCTACTTCTGCAACTTCAGTGGTCACTCCATAACCAGGTTTCTGTTCATTATAATATTTTCATAGTGTTTAAATTGCTTTTTGTTTATGGTAGGAGTGAAGTAACAACTATGAAGTCTTTGTGGAGTTGTAAGGGAACTCCTTCCAAAACAAAACAGGGTTTCTCTGCATAGAATCACAAAATATGCAAGTCATTTATACTGTTAAGAGACCTATATTATAAAAAGTGTTTTTGAGGTTTTATTTCACAATGGATGTAGAAATAAAATAAGTTGCCAATAACTTTCATTCAGCCTTGAAAATTATTTGTGAATCCAGAAACCACATGTTCCCACTATTAATGAAAGAGAAATCCTTGAGAGAGATTTCTGGCAAAGAAACTGTTGACACAAGAGCTTTGGGTTAATCCTAAGTCGAGTCTTTCCTTATTTAGATAAAAACGAAGTTTTGGCCGCCCACTGACTGTAAGATTTCAATAGAGTCTTATTCTTTTTATGTCATCAAAACTTTAGTTTTCTAGATTTGTTTACTGTTAAACTGTCTTCTCTGTCTTGGATGTGTGTTCTAATAGTTCCAAGGACAGATGGCATATAACCTTGAGACTAGGGAAGGTTTTATATATTTTTAAATGCGTTGTAGAAACTTTTATTCGCTTAATGTTGAAAACTAAATTTGCCCCAGTGTAGCTGATTTTGCTTAATACTTTGTGACAATCCTTGACCATGACCACAGTGATCTAGCTATGTTTAAGTCAATCTGATGAGAAGATTCTGTGGTTTCTCCAGAATTAAGAACATATATGATGTTCTTATGTTGCAAGTAAAGTATATAAGTACCTAACAGGTTAACTTTAAAACATAGTGTAAATGCTTATTTGTATAAAGATATAAAATATTGCACATGAAATAAAAATAGCATGCCTATTGTCTTTGTTTTTTTCATCATGCTAATGCATATGTATGATTAAAAATGCAAATTGTTTTTAAAGATTTACAACTAAAAGTAATATTGCCTCACCCATTCCAACGCCTTATCCCCACTCTCTAGGGACCTTCTTGCAGTTCTGCTATCCTTATAATGAATGCATCCATATTTATAAATGATAAACTATTTGCATTTTCTTGATATTTTAGTTTAAATATCTGTACTTGAAATTTTAGTTTAAATATTTTGTACTGACTTCTATTTCTGCCACCTCTCTGCAAAACTTGTAAATATGATTATATCAAACTTTCTTGATATATCATTGTGATACTATATTTTTACATTGGAACCCCAAAGTAAAAAATGATCACATTTCCTTATGAATACTCTCTTTTCTTGGAGTTAAAGCTTAGTTTTCTATTAGTACCTATTTATTCCCCTGGAGAAGGAAATGGCAACCCACTCCAGTATTCTTGCCTGGAGAATCCCATGGATGGAGGAGCCTGGTAGGCTACAGTCCATGGGGTCGCAAAGAGTCGGACACGACTGAGTGACTTCACCTCACCTCACCTATTTATTTCTAAAGTCTCCGCCAAAATGTTGTGTCCTCCCAGTAATAATGGAATTTGTTAAATAAGTTACCATGTAAGTATATGTGTGTATGTTTGTGTGTGTGTGTGTGCACGTGGGCGCTAAGTCACTTCAGTCGTGTCTGACTCTTTGTGACTCTATAGACCTTAGCCTGCCAGGCTCCTCTGTCCATGGGATTCTCCAAGCAAGGATACTGGAGTGGGTTGCCGTGTCCTCTCCCAGGGAATTTTCCCAACCCAGGCATGGAACCCACATGTCTTATGTATCCTGCAATGGCAGGTGGTCTTTACCACTAGCGCCACCTACCGGGACCCAGCCCCCGCCCGAACCAGCGGGCAACTTCCTTTGGTTCAAAAGAGGAAACCCCTCTTAGCTTGGGGGAAGAGGCCTGCTCCCTCACCTGGCAGATGCCCTAGGTGAGAAAGGGAGAGGGATGACCGGATGCTGTTCTTCAGGGAAAAGACTGCAGGGGGAAATAATAATAATGCGTGTGTAGTCTTTTCCCTGAAGACCTGCCTTGGGTGATCACTCTCTCTTTCCTGCCTAGGCCAACTGCTAGGTGAGGGAGCAGGCCTCCGCATGCAAGTTGAGAAAAGTCTTCTCTTTTGAGCTAAAAGAAGTTGCCTGCTGGTGGGGGCGGGGCCTGGTCCCAGTAATCTGATATGTGGGGTTTTCAAGAAGGCAAACCGGGTGCATTAGGAGACCAAAGGATGTGGTTTGTGGCCTCAGGTGCGTTGGGGCAGGTCACGCGGGCTCCACGTGTGGGGGGCAGGCAGACGCCGGCCTGGGACGCGCTGAACGTCACAGGCTCTGCCAGCAGAGGAAGCTCGCCTCAGCCCCAAGCTGCAGGGACCACCCCTCCCAGAGCAGCTCAGTCTCGCGGGATCTCGACAGCGGAAGTCCAGTCTCGCGGGGCATCTCGGCAGAGCTTGGGCAGCTCGCAGGGAAACGATGAGGAGCCCCTGAGGCCCTCCTCCCTGACTGTCTCCACGGAGGGCTCCTCTCACCTGCCATCAGCCAAACACTCCTCCTGATGCCTCCTCACGCCTCCAGATCAGAGTTGCAGTGCAGCCCGGCCAGGTACTTTACACATCTGTGTGGCTTTGTGTAAGTATTTCTTTGTTTTCCCCTGAAATGGCCTCCCTGTAGACCACCATCCGCCCGCTCCTATCTGGACTGGCAATTCCTGGTTTTTTCTCTGCTGTCATCCTGAGGATTCCCTTCACGTCTGTGAAATTTCTGAACCAGTGTTGGTTGGACTCATGTCCCAAATTTTAGGTCATCCATAGTCTTTCTGCACTCATTTTCTCTTTCAGTGTGTACATTCTTCAGCAGTTTGAGAAAAAAAAAAAAAAAAGTGTTCATGAGGTAAAATTTTTGAAGTCCTCCATTCAAAGAAGAAGGCTTCCATAAGTCCGATTGCTGAGCTGTGGGAATCTGAGTAGGGCTGGGAGGGGTTGCCTTCCCCACTGTGTCTGGCGTCTCAGGTCCAGATTTTTCCCTCCCACTCTAGAAAGTAAGGCTCCATCTTCTACCATAGAGAGGTGGTGCGCTGGGTAGTTGCGCAGAATGTCAAGGGAACTGTGTGTCTTCTATCTCATACACGGAATTTCAACCTTTTTTTTTTTTTCTGGTCTCATGGAAACCTTGACTTTCACTGCTTCCTGTAGCCTTGACTCCTGAGCTCTGCCAATTTACCAGGGTTTTTCAATGCAAATAGGCCCTGCTCTCCATCCTTCCCTACCCACTCCTACAACCCAAAGCTGACCTTTCCAGTTTAGCTTTCTCGGCTCAACCAACCAGCACTCACTCTACTTTCCAGGATCTATTGTGTGAACCTCTTTCTGTCCTGTTGTCTCTGCAACAGTTTCGGTCTCTGTATCGATTTTTGTCTTTAAAGAAAATGCTTCATTGTCTTATTAGTGGAATTTCATGAGCCATCCACGGCTTCTCTTTAGTCTCTTACCTTCCCTTCAAAAGCAAGTGATATCACTTGACAAGTAAGTCTCTACACTTTTCATTGGCTGAATACTATTCAACTGTACTGCTATTCCATAATATTTTAAAGGAAAAAAAAAAAAAAAAACCTTGCCGTTAGTATTTAATTGCACTTTTAGTACTCTTGCCTGGAAAATCCCATGGACAGAGGAGCCTGGTAGGCTACAGCCCATGGGTCGCAAAGAGTCAGACACAACTGAGCAACTTCACTTTCATTTTCACTTTAGGAAATATATTTCAACAGTTGTCCATAAAATCATTTGTAGTATCTTCTAAGCACTATTGTTGTAGGTATGTTAACATACCAAAATGTTTAGCTGTGTAGTTCTGTGTGATGGGTTCAAAGGTTCTTTACCCCATGATTTAACTGTTCTGTAATTTCCAAGTTTTCAGCAGTGGATATATATTTACATATAGAATTTTAAAGAGAATACATGGAAATTTTAAAGAGAATACACGGAAAAACTGTACAAAAAAGATCTTCACGACCCAGATAATCATGATGATGTGATCACTCATCTAGAGCCAGACATCTTGGAATGTGAAGTCAAGTGGGCCTTAGAAAGCATCACTACGAACAAAGCTAGTGGAGGTGATGGAATTCCAGTTGAGCTGTTTCAAATCCTGAAAGATGATGCTGTGAAAGTGCTGCACTCAATCTGCCAGCAAATTTGGAAAACTCAGCAGTGGCCACAGGACTGGAAAAGGTCCGTTTTCATTCCAAT
>SJYT01085039.1:93303-104784 GCA_006410635.1 Cephalophus harveyi | reverse complement strand
AAGACTCTTGAGAGTCCCTTGGACTGCAAGGAGATCCAACCAGTCCATTCTGAAGGAGATCAGCCCTGGGATTTCTTTGGAAGGAATGATGCTAAAGCTGAAACTCCAGTACTTTGGCCACCTCATGCGAAGTGTTGGCTCACTGGAAAAGACTCTGATGCTGGGAGGGATTGGGGGCAGGAGGAGAAGGGGACGACCGAGGATGAGATGGCTGGACGGCATCACGGACTCCATGGACATGAATCTGAGTGAACTCCGAGAGATGGTAATGAACAGGGAGGCCTGGCGTGCTGCAGTTCATGGGGTCGCAAAGAGTTGGACACGACTGAGCGACTGAACTGAACTGAAAGAGAAAAAATATACAATTCAATTTTTAAACTATTTTTAGCTTCCAAAAAACAGCCATTACTTTAACTGACTTGTGATTGAATCAGTTTCAGTGCTGGGAAGAGAGGGCTTTTAAATTGATAATTGGTCATTTCCAAGCTCTGCCTCTTACTGAATGAAAAGAGATGTATAGAGCATCAGTGTGCAATATCACATGAGCTTTGACATTGACCATGCAAATTCATGATCATCATCCTTCTAGAATTTAATGCACTCAGAGCAAAATAAATAACAATCAATAGACTAAACAGACCATTTTCCAATGTGACATTAAGTGAAAGTCTAAGAAAGTTTTAGACATGCCAGTCAGGGTGTTTATGGCAGTTCTGTAAAAATCAAGAAAAGCTACATTTAATTCCTTTGAAAATGGTGTTCAGGAACTTCTCTAAAATTGTCTCATGTCAAGAGATTTTAAAAGGTGAGAGTCAACTGCTAAAACTTGTCATGTATAATATCATATATGAAATGAATCACTAGTCCAGGTTTGATGCAGGATACAGGATGCTTGGGACTGGTGCACTGGGATGACCCAGAGGGATGGTATGGGGAGGGAAGAGGGAGGGGCGGTTCAGGATGGGGAACACATGTACACCCGTGGTAGATTCATGTTGATGTATAGCAAAACCAATACAATATTGTAAAGTAATTAGCCTCCAATTAAAATAAATAAATTTATATTTTAAAAAAGCAACAACAAAATGATGCATATTTTAAAGTTTAGGTTAGTTCCGTAAGAATTTTAGTTTCGGTTAGTCTCATAAGCTTTGGGTTTATTTCTGTTTAGGAGAAGCAGTTTGGTTGTATGTAAATGGACAATGGCAGATTTTCCTTAGAGCTGCATTTCTTTGAGTATTTGAGGTTTATTTGGGTTTATAGTGAATGGCCAGGGTGAGACTACCAAAACTGGTGGTAAATTTTCCCAAGCCTATCTTTGAAATTGCCACTGGCTATCTCCCCTATTTCTAGTTTACTAAAAGTGTACAGGCAAAGAAAGAAAGAAAGTGAAGTGGCTCAGTCATGTCTGACTCTTTGTATCCCATAGACAGTAGTCTACCAGGCTTCTCTGTCCATGGGATTTTCCAGGCAACAGTACTGGAGTGGGTTGCCATTTCCTTCTCCAGGGGATCTTCCTGACCCAGTGATGGAACCCAGGTCTCCTGCATTGCAGGCAGACACTTTACCCTCTGAGCCACCAGGGAAGCCCAAGCAAAGAGAGGATGTTAAAATGTTTTAATTATGTATATACATGTGACATACATAAATAAAATTACATTAAAACTATATTGCCACATATGTATTATATACTAAGTATAATTTATATATAGCACTTTTTCAGTATATTGTGTTTCAACACCTGAGAATGTTGTCCTTTGTTGTTTTTCAGTAACTAAGTTATGTGTGACTCTTTGCAACCCCATGGAATGTAGCCTGCCAAGGTCCTCTGTCCTCCATTGTCTCTTGGAATTTGCTCAAATTCATGTCCATTGAGTTGGTTGTGCTATCTAACCATCTCATTCTCTGCCACCCTGTTCTCCTTTTGCCTTCAATCTTTCCCAGCATCAGGATCTTTTTCAATGAGTTGGCTCTTCACATCAGGTGGCCACAGTATTGGAGCTTCAGCTTCAGTATCAGTCCTTCCAGTGAATATTCAGGGTTGATTTCCTTTACTGGTTTGATCTCCTTGCACTCCAGGGGACTCTCAAGAGTCTCTCCAGGACAAGTTTGAAAGCATCAATTCTTTGATGCTTAGCCTTTTTTGTGGTCCAGCTCTCACATCCATAGATGAAAACTGAACAAATCCCTCTCTTCCTCATCTGTGTCATCATCAATAATTTTCCATTAGTGCTTTTTTGCATATTTGTTCATTTTAAGCCATAAATTCTGTTTACTGTAGAGTCTTTTGCTTGTATTTTGCTAATTCTCTTTTGCATGTAAATTATTTTGCTTTCTAGTCTTCCAAAGCATTTTTGAAACTTGGCATGCTAATTTTACTTTTATTATATTCCACATTAGCTCATCAGCTTCTTGAGGGTCAGCAACTTAGGGAAATTATCTTTTGTCCTTCATCTCCAAGATAGCATCTTATTCACTCCTTTACCAAATATTTTTGGAGCTTCCTATATATCAGACCAAGATTTAGACATTGATAGTCTCAGAAATGGAGAAGGCAATGGCACCCCACTCCAGTACTCTTGCCTGGAAAATCCCATGGACAGAGGAGCCTGGAAGGCTGCAGTCCATGGGGTCGCTGAGGGTCAGACACGACTGAGCAACTTCACTTTCACTTTTCACTTTCATGCATTGAAGAAGGAAATGGCAACCCACTCCAGTGTTCTTGCCTGGAGAATCCCAGGGATGGGGGAGCCTGGTGGGCTGCCGTCTATGGGGTCACACAGAGTCGGACACGACTGAAGTGACTTAGCATCAGTCTCAGAAATATGACAGTTCTGACAAAAGATTATTGGAGGCAAATTTACGAATTCATTCTTGTCCTACCTAAGCTGAGTGCAGAAAGAGGGTGTCAGTGGAGACTAGTTTTCACTGTAAGACAAATGGGAACATCATTTGCAAAAATGTATACTTTGAAATGTACCAAGGAGGTCAAACATTTAGCATTAACAGCACAGGAAATAATAGAAAACAAATTCTAGATATTGACTAAAGAGACACATCATAAACTATATATGCACCCCGAAATGAGAAAAAATACATATTTTCCCCACATGAGTAGTATTAGTAAGCCTATGCAAGCACTGATCTATGGTTTTGTTCCTTGCTTTGCAGTCTAGCTCAGAAATTCACCATGGGAGTTTGCTTTGAGTTCTTCTCTGTGGCTCATTTTCCACTTGGAGAATCCATTCATCCAGTTGTCCACAATTCTTAGAAGCAGACAAAAGATTCAATATATCAAATGTGTCTACAGCAAATTCAAAATTGTCTCTCATCCATTTTTGAGCAACACATAAATAAAAAAGAGACATTAAAAGTTTACTCTTTTTCTCTTCTTTCTCTGAACTCTCTCTTCTGGTGAAAATTATAGCTTGAAATGATTGTCTATTTAGTAGCACTATAATAGCTGTTGGAATGTGATTGTCATTTACCTCCCGTAAGTTCAGCATCCCCATGAGAAAGAGAACCTTTTTGGATTTCTAGATGTTCTTTTTCTTTGTGATACTCAATTTGTAACCCCTTGGATTTTTAATGTGCCTGCAATAAAAGGAAGGAGCTGAGGACCTTAAGTGCATCCCAATTTTACGGTTACAGACTCCAGACTGAGTAGGCAAAACGTTTCCTTTTGAGCAAAACTTGGTGATTTTAGTAACTGGAAAAAAAACTGAATCAACTTAGGAAAAATGAAAGCCCAAGGGAAACCAAAATGCATTAAAGATTATACTTTTCAATACTTTGAAATTTTTCCTTAAACTACCATAAATAAGATTTTTTCCCCTAGTTTTAGACATTTTTGTTTCTAACTCTTTTAAATTCCTGTGGATATTATTGGCTTGTTGAAATCTCACAGGACTGATGCTTGCCGCAGACTTTGAAGTGTTGCCAAACTAACTCTGAGATCTGGTTTATTTTACAGAAAATATAGTGTTTCAATGCCATTACTAATTTGTAAATCCAGAAAAGAGTAACAGAGTTCACCGTTGCCGAATAATAAAATAAAATTGTGAGAATTTTCTCCCTCTACAATATATGTTTTTAAAATTCAATTTTCCGTTATGTCATTGAAAAAAAAAAGTGTATTATATTCTTCCTCCTTCCTTTTAAAAAATAGAAGGGGGAAATCCTAATCAAGTGAATGTATGTGTGTCTGATAGCTCCATAAACAATGATGGGAAGCCATTCTCCCATTATTCTGTTGCCCAAACTGTGGTTTGAAAGAATTTAAGCACCAGATATTGTAAAGGTCTTCTTTGCTTGACTTTTTTCTTAATCAATAGAACATTGTTACTCTTTTTATTTAATATTTTTTGGCCATGCTGCATAGCACAGGCATTGAACTCATGCCTTCTGCAGTGGAAATTCAGAGGCCTAACCACTAGACTGCCAAGAAAGTCCCTTTTCTTAACTGTTTGCATCACATTTACTTAGAATCTCAACAATTTCTGGTAGTCGCATCATATTTTTTGGTTGTTATTTTCTTATGCTAGTTGGCCTAGTAGTATCCTTTGTATGTCCTTAGGGTAGGGAACAAAGATCTGCAAGTGTTATTCCTTTGTAATTTACCCTCTCTTCAAGTTTACAGGCTTAAAATATCCATGTCATAGAAAAGGACCTACCAGGGTTTGGTATTTTTCTTGATTTTAAAATGGCAGTTCATCATACTATTTTTTCTTCGTTTGTTTTGGTCTAGAGCTAGAAAGTGACAATTTTAAAATATCATTTTCAGTTGTCATTACATTAGTGAAATGCTGATAGCTTCCCCAGCTCTGGTGTCATTAGCTGGCATCATCTGAAATGAGGTAGGATAATTTGGATTTAATATAATCATTAATTTTATTTTCTGTTTAAAATCATCCATTGATATTTGAAATGATTTTTAACTGTGCACGGAAGTTTAGAAAGAGGATTATAAAGAAAGGGAAAAAATATATTTCTTTCCACCTTATTAGCTCATTTTCAATGACTTGTTTTTCAAGATTAGTCAAGAATTTAGATATCTTTCAATAAATGATGTTTTATATACAGTTGATGAGATTCAAAACTGACTATCTGTTTCAGAGATTTGAAGTCAAACTTTTCATTTGCTTTTCTGTAAAAGAGACTGTTAACAGGTCACCTCCATATTGGTGCCAAAATGCGTTTTAAAAATGATGATGTTTTAGTTTTTCCTTAGGTTTTATCATTTTAATTTTGACATTCATTATTTGCACCTTCTCTATTAAGTATTTGATTAAAAGTAAATCAACTAACAAAGCTTGTCAGCTAGACAACTTCCTTGTCAGCAAGCATTGACAATGATGAACACTTTGAAGCTCTTCTTACAAATCTCCTAGCCATATTTTAATCAGTGCACTTTAGGCAACATACTCACCAAGCTGTTGTGATATTCTTGTCAGTAGTCTCTGATCTACCCAGAAAGTTCAGTTCAGTCACTCAGTCATGTCCGACTCTTTGCGACCCCATGAATTGCAGCACACCAGGCCTCCCTGTCCATCACCAACTCCCGGAGTTCACCCAGACTCGTGTCCATTGAGTCAGTGATGCCATCCAGCCATCTCATCCTCTGTCGTCCCCTTCTCCTCCTGCCCCCAATCCCTCCCAGCATCAGAGTCTTTTCCAGTGAGTCAACTCTTCACATGAGGTGGCCAAAGTACTGGAGTTTCAGCTTTAGCATCATTCTTTCCAAAGAAATCCCAAGTTTGATCTCCTTCAGAATGGACTGGTTGGATAAGCCTCCTAGAAAAGGTGATAACTGAACTAAAAATTATTGAATGAGATTTTGAGGCTGGAGTTTATGGAGTGGGAGTGGAACTGGTGTGATCACCAAGAGGCCAAGCTAGCTACAGAGTAAAAGTTAATCATAATTTCAGAAGATGACATCAAAGAGATGGGGGCAGGATCTGGAGACCACATAGAGTTTTATAGACTGTGGTGGAGGTTTGTATTTTATTCTGTGTGTGATTAAAAGTCATTGGAGATTTATTTTAGTCTGTCATTTACATAGGCTTCCCTGGTGGCTCAGATGGTAAAGAACCTACTGTCAATGCAGGAGACCTGGGTTAGATCATTTACTTATTTATTGATCAGAGGACGTGGCATGATCTGAGAAGTGTGCATGTTCTTAGTCGTGTCTGTCTCTTTGTGACCTCATGGACTGTAGCCCCCCAGGCTCCTCTGTCCATGAAATTTTCCTGGCAAGAATACTGGAGTGGGTTGTCATTTCCTAGTCAAGGGGATCTTCCTGACCCAGGGATCAAACCTGCATCTCTTGAGTCTCCTGAATTGGCAGGTGGATTCTTTTACCACTAAGCTACCTAGGAATTTAACACAATCTGACTTTTAATTGAGACATTCAAGATAGGAACTATGTGAAAATATTCTGTAGGATTTCAAGGATGGCAACATTGAGTAAGTTTCAATAGTCAATTGAGAGATGATGGTTTTTCACACTAAGATGGTAGCATCTTAGTGGTAAGTAAGTAGTGGTTGGTAAGTAGTAGTCATTCTGATTCAGCAATAAGGGCCAATGGGATAAACAAAAGTGTTAAATTTACCAAAAAAAAAAAAAGAGTTAATTTTTAAAAACTATAGATTTTCTATAAGAAAGTAAATCAAAACAGCTAACAATGAATGAAGAAGGAAGTATCAAAAGAAATAAACCAGGATTCAGACAAAATTGAATTTAAAATATAGAGCCTTATTAAGGAGCAATAAATAACAAGAGTTGAAGATGAAGAGTGAAATATACAAATATACCATAAAGTGCCATTAACTCATATGTGCCAGGAGCTCTTAGAAGTACAAAAAGGATATAGAAAATTCAATAAACTTCTCCTAGGACATGCTGTTTTTTTTTTTTTTTTTCCCTTTTTTCCTATCCAAGTAAAATACACAAAATGCTCAACCAAAAACCTAGGAACCCCTATCACTCTTTTCCTCACCTCCCACTTCCATTTCTTTATTAAGGCTTGTTGGTTCAACCATCAAATTGAATCTTAAATGATTCCACTTTATCACCATCTCTAACAAGCTAGTTCAAGACAATATCATCTTTCATCTGAACTTCATTTCCTACAAACTGTTCTTTCTTTTTTATATTTTGAACACCCAGTTATACATTATCTCCATAATAGCTTGAATAATCTTTTGAAAGCATTAATCATTCCATGTCAAATCTCGATGACTTCTTATTTCACTTAGAATAAAATCCATAAATTTACAATGACTTGTAATTTTCTGCAAGATCTAGTTCTTTCTGTAATTTTAGTCCTATGTATTGGCAGCCTCTCTCATATGGGAATAAAGGAAAAACAAAAAAATTTTTAAAAGTGAAAAGTATTAATCCTCAAGAACAAAGAGAATAGCTAATAAATATTAGCAAGTGAGTTCAACAAACTTTTGATATGAAATATTGACATTTGTTTCTATTGCATTATCTGAATTTGTGTATAATTTGTATTATAATCACAATATTTATTTATATTATATTTAAATTATATGTTGTATTATATGCATATTATATTTAATTATGATATACTTGATACTATATTTTTCTTATAATTGTATTTATAACTGATTTACTGAGCAGATAAATTTTCAGCAGCAATGACAATGGGGTTAAACACTAACAGACTGATAGACTTGGTCCTGTTTCCCTGCTTCTCCCTTTCCCCACTTTCCTGCTCTCCTCCACCTCTGAAACTTAGGATTTGGAGACACAAGTAGAAGACAGGGGTAAGGATGAGGCTGAATATTTTTGTATTGATTCACAGTAATCTATGTGAATATCAATATATAGATATAGAGATATTGCAAGGTGCCAAGGAGTTGCAAGAAGTTCAGGACAGTTAATGCTCAAGAGGACCACTCTCTGTGATTGCTGCAGTTGTTGTTGTTCCTTAGCTCGGTAGTCTCCCACTTTTTGTGACCCCATTGACTGCAGCACATCAGGCTTCCCTATCCATCACCATCTTCCGGAGTTTGCTCAAACTCCAGTCCATTGAGTCAGTGAAGAATGTAGTTAAAGGACAGGACATAATTCAAAGAATCAGGAGCAAGTGTTCAGAAATGTTATGACTAAGTTCAGTTCAGTTCAGTAGCTCAGTCGTGTCTGACTCTTTGCGACCCCATGAATCGCAGCATGCCAGGCCTTCCTGTCCATCACCAACTCCTGGAGTTTACCCAAACTCATGTCGATTGAGTCGGTGATGCCATCCAACCATCTCATCCTCCATTGTCCCCTTCTCCTCTTGCCCTCAAACTTTCCCAGCATCAAGGTCTCTTCCAGTGAGTCAGCTCTTTGCATCAGGTGGCCAAAGTATTGGAGTTTCAGCTTCAACATCAGTCCTTCCAATGAACACCCAGGACTGATCTCCTTTAGGATGGACTGCTTGGATCTCCTTGCAGTCCAAGGGACTCTCAAGAGTCTTCTCTAACACCACAGTTCAAAAGCATCAATTCTGTGCTCAACTTTCTTTATAGTCCATCTCTCACATCCATACATGACCACTGGAAAAACCATAGCCTTGACTAGACGGACCTTTGTTGACAAAGTAATGTCTTTGCTTTTTAATATGTTATCTAGGTTGGTCATAACTTTCCTTCCAAGGAGTAAGTGTCTTTTAATTTCCTGGCTGCAGTCACCATCAGCAGTGACTTTGGAGCCCAAAAAAATAAAGTTTGATGCTGTTTCCACTGTTTTCCCATCTATTTCCCATGAAATTATGGGACCAGATGCCATGTTCTTAGTTTTATGAATGTTGAGCTTTAAGCCAGCTTTTTCACTCTCCTCTTTCATTTTCATCAAGAGGCTTCTTATTTCTTCTTCACTTTCTGCCATAAGGGTGGTATCATCTGCATATCTGAGGTTATTGATATTTCTCCCGGCAATCTTGATTCCAGCTTGTGCTTCATCCAGCCCAGCATTTCTCATGATGTCCTCTGCATATAAGTTAAATAAGCAGGGTGACAATATACAGCCTTGATGTACTCCTTTTCCTATTTGGAACCAGTCTGTTGTTCCATGTCCAGTTCTAACTGTTGCTTTACATGTTAGTTAATATTTAAGACATAAATAATGTGCACAACTTAATAATAAAAAGGCCAAAAGTGCAGTGGAGAAAAAATTAAAAGTATGCATAGATAATATACCAAAAGGACAAGAAGTGGCCAAAAAAATTATACCTTCAATCTATCAATAATAAAAATTGTAAATGAAACAACATGACAGCTTCTTGGCTCAGAGAAAATTTAACAACTTATTTTAGTGTGTTGAGGGGAATGGCTAATGCCAATGTTCATAGGCACCATCTCCACAAAAGCAGTTTGGCAGCATGAATCAGCTTTGAAATGGACTTATGCTTTGACTGAAGTGTTACACTTATTATTAAGAAAGATTAAGTTCTTAGATGACATTGAAACATTTTTATTGTAACATAGTTTGTAATATGAAAAAAATGTTCATTATTACAGATGACTAAAACTATACAGTAAAATAAAGTGCAGCCTTAAATATGACAATAAATGAGAAAATACCTGTAATAGAACAATGTTAAGAAAGTAAGATACCAAAAAACAATATCCTTACATTTGCAAAATTATTAATGTATGAAATTTGATCTTTGTAAGCATGGTGGTACTTTGCAGTTATACACAGTAATTTAGTAGTAGTTGCTCAAAATGGTGAGATTGTAAGTCATTTGTGTTTCTTCCTTTTTTGTTGGTATGTCTTTTTATGTTTTTCTCCTGTAAATACCTGCTACTTTAAAAATAAAAATTGCAAATCATAATATTCATATCAGAGCATCATGTATAGTCTCATTGACATTTGAAAAGTGCCCTCAGGGTTTTTTTTTTTTTTTCTTTTGGAGATATTTTGCAATGGGCATGAGTATTCCATTCGTAAAAAGTAACTTGTCTGTACTTATTATCCTCTGTACCCTTCTTTATAAAGCATCTGGATCACTGATTAGCTAAGAAACTCTTAGAATAGGACACTGTTGCTTTTTAAGTTATAATGTAACCATGTGTAATATACCTGCCACTAAATAAGCATAGCTCGTGTTTCAACCTTGATTTTTGTAAGGTTTTTTTCCTTGACTTAGCTCAGGGATATCTGTTTCTCCACCAGGATAAATCAGTTACATTATTGAGGTTCAAGTAGTTATAGCTTATCATATCTTGAATTGGCTTCATATAAAAAATAGAAAATGACGGAGGGGGAGAACAACAAAAAACATCTAGTTTGACGGATTGGGAAACATCTTTAATTGAAAACCCTGTTCCTTGCCCACACTTGGTGAATCACTTAGTACGCTCATCCCGTGCCTCTTCTCTGAGAATTAGGACTGTATATTTAGCACAGTCACTAGATTCAGACTCATGCTGATCAGTTCTTGTCTCTGTGGGTTTCTACAATTAACTGCAATCAACCCCACACTATTAAGGATGACATTGCTGCTCTTCTTAGAATCTGTGTTGAAAATGTAAGGAAATTTATAAACCATTTTATTTAATCCCTCATAATATACAGAAGAAAATGGATCCAGATGAGATACAAGAATCCTCCTGTTTCTCGATCTGTAATTCAACAGTCCTGCAGCCCCGACCCTGACCTTGTGTTCAGTAAAACCTCTTCATGCCCAGTGAAAGTGAAAGTCACTTAGTTGTGTCTGACTCTTTGCAACCCCCGTGGACTATACAGCCCATGGAATTCTCCAGGCCAGAATACTGGAGTGGGTAACCTTTCCCTTCCCCAGGGGATCTTCCCAACCCAGAGATTGAACCCAGGTCTCCCACATTGCAGGCAGATTCTTTACCAGCTGAACCACCAGGGAAGCCCAGACAGTCAGCAAATCTTTCTTCCTAATTTAGGACAGGGAAAGCTGGATTCAAGGGGAGACACTGGGAGGGTTTTTATACCAGTAAAACGAAAATGATACTGTTCATATTGTTCTTTTCTTCTTTCTTTCTTCCTCTTCTTTTTTTAAAACTTCAATATACTCTTTTTACTACCCTGTAGAATCAGAAGCATGTCTCTGCCCTAAGGCTGAATCTACCAGACGCAGAAAAGCTCAGAGAAACTACTACTTCCCTCTCTGTTGTTTTCAAAAGCTTGGAAATACCGTGTTCATTTTCTATGATTATTTTTCTGAGTTTATTTTTATGACATATTTTAACAAAACAACTCTCAGGTACTTATATATATATATAGAATTGATATAACAGGTATTATATAAAGTACATTAAAGTTTCATCTTAAATATTCAGAATCTAAAGATTAATTATTGAGTTTTAATAAAAACTTTTCCAAGTTTTGGAGAAGTTTAATAATTTGGTGAGCTTTCTGTTAGAAAAAAATAATTCAAAATTACTAATACATAATGAGGTTTAAAAGAATATTAATTTAGAAAAGAAATAATTTGA
>SJYT01085039.1:63355-93044 GCA_006410635.1 Cephalophus harveyi | reverse complement strand
ATGCTTTTGTTCCTATAATTTATTCCTACAGTCCTGTCATTATCAATTATTTATGATGATTTCTAATAAAATTTTTATATAGAGAAAAGATAATTTGATAATTCCCCTAGAATGTCTACTTTTTTTCAATTGTTGATATTTTAAGATATTTTCCTTTACCTTTTCAACTTATTATTAGTAAAGTCATACAATTTGTAAATTTTTAAGATAATTATCAACACTGTGAACACCTCTAACAAGTTCCTTTCATCGATACGTGTTGAAAGACTTCAGAGTATTTAAACTTTTATGATGTGGTGATTAATCAAATAATCTTTATTTATAACTTCTGTTGTTGTTGCCCTGCAGTGTCATAATATAAGCTGCTTATTACCTTCTGTTGATTCAGTAGTAGTAATGCTGTGCGTGCTCAGTTGTGTCTGACTGTTTGCGACCCTATGGCCTGTAGCCCGCTGGGCTCCTCTTGTCCATGAAATTTTTCAGGCAAAAATATTGGAGTGGGTTGCTTTTTCCTATCCAGCAGATCATCAAAAGAGCAAAGAGTATATTTGAAGAAGACGTTCATATGATTTACTCCTTAGACTGTCGGAATATCTTAGAGCCTATTTTTATCTTTGCTATTCATCTCTTTCTCTTAACGAAGTCCTGCTTTTAGTATGCTCTAAAACAGAGTCCAAATTGGTCACTCTCATCCTTTGCATGTTACCTGTGTATACTTTTCCTTGTAACTATGGAGTTGAATCCTGTGACAGAGAGGGTGTATGGTCTGAAAAGTCTAAAATAGTGGTTGTTTGAATCTCTACAGAAAAAAATAAAATTAAAGATTGTGTCAGTCTCTGATGTAAGAGAACTTTTGTTGCAATTTGTTTCTCAGTGTCAGAATAGTTTATGTTCATTTTATTGTTCATCTGTTTCTTTGTTTCTTATTCCTTTATTTTGCACCTGAACTTTCTCTCAGGGCTTTGAGGTAACTTTTAATCTGATAGAAAACATACTCTTTATATAGGGACTAATCAAGAAATTGAAAATTTCCCCCAAATTTTTAAATTGAAACATTCTGAAATATATTTTTACATTGTAGTTAAATGACAGAAGTGCTTAATAAAATATGCCATTTATTTCAGTATAGCAATTGCATATATTATTTTGAGTTTATAATTGCATTTTTGAGTTTATAATTGCACATGGTACATTAGCAAATGTAAGAGAACTCTTTTTTTGATGAGACATTGAACCAAATACTTAATTACACCTTTGTGCATCTGATTTTTGAAAGTGTTATCCCCAGACTACCTAGTGAGTCTGTACATTACAGAACTTTTTTGATTTGCAGTGCATATGCTGATGGTTCCAAGTCCCACGGGACTGTTTGCCTATCATCATACAGCCTCTGGCTCTGTAATTCATGTCATCATGCTGTGTATGTTGGCCCAGAAGATAGAAGGATCAGTCCTGATGTTACCAGGCATGAGAGGAAGTGTGGTGGACAGGAAATAGGAATAAGACAATGGTTAGAGCCAACTGCTTAAAATATATTACTTTGCAAATTAAAAAACAAACAAGCAAACAAAAAAAGCTGATAGAATACATTGCTAGAGCCTCTTGGTGGATCTTTAAAAACCGTGCAAGTGAGGGTTTTAAAGCTTCCTTTTCCCTCCATCTTTGTATCTGTCTTTGCTATCAGGATACAGAAAGAAGGATAAAATGATTTTAAAAGCCAGCCAGAGAATATAAAGCCTAGATTAGCAAACTATTTTATCATGATCTTAAAACAGAAATAAATTAAATTGCTAATATGCATGCAAACTTCCACCCAGAGTGTTGCCCCATCTCTGAAGTGGCCATCACATCACATTTCTTCCTGGGTCTTATCCCCTCATCATCTCTGAACTGTTTGATGCTTGGGTGTTTTCTGGTCCTTAGCTTTTGCCTCAGCCTCCTCTCTGACTCCTCTTCTGTGCTTGGTAAACTTAAATGGTCCAGAATCTTTGATTTTCATTACCACTGTCCTTTTTACCAGTTCACCTTTACATAGCCTTGCTTTTGAAATTTACCAGCTTACACATATTCTCTAAGGTTCTGGCAAAAGTGAGGCAAGCAATACGGATGCATTGGTCCGTTGTAAATATTTCTGCCAAAGCCCCTGAATGTCTTGTTTTGTCTTTCAGTCATTTTACAGTTAGGTCAGTAGACTGAAGCTGTGTGAAGTTCAGGCCTCAGTTTCCGAATCCGTTCTTTAAAGAAGAGAATTGTTATGTTCCCTGTGCCCGTTTAGCTTGAATTGAGTGACTTAGGACCTGACGAGGGCTCCTAGTGTTTCTCCCTGTCCAAGGCCATTTATGTGAGGCAGGGCTGAAACAAGCAAGATGAAAAGCCTCTAGCCAAGGGAAAGGAGATGAGTACAGTGTTTTCATTATTATTTTTTACTCACTTAAAATGTACATCACTCTTATCAATCACTCATTGACACTCTGATGATGATATGTGCAGAAAATTTGGCAAAAATTCATGTCCAGTACACTGTTAATAGGTCCCAAAGATAAAAACCTACCTTACTGTTGTTAACAGTGATCTTTTCATAGATATCAGAGGCTCACATGAGTCAGATTTCCAAAGTTCATTGGAAAATTTTGCTTGTATATAACAATAGGTACATCCAACAACTTTCTGGAACAATTATATTATCCATGGGCATTTATATATGGTTTAACTTTGTTTGAAAATGCTGATATAAGACTTAGGATGCATGATTAATAACCTTCTAACCTAGGTATTTGTAATTTCACCATTCTTTATTCAGGAAATACTCCTTTTCCTTTTTAACCATTTTGAAAGGGCATTTATAAGAGCATAGAGGTTGAAGATGTTCAGTTGATTTATTTTTCATACTTTTAATACCACATTTTTTCCCTCTGTGGATTCTCTAGAATTTCTCAGTTTATAAATACTTATCTTCACAGCACCCTTTAAATGGAAAAGCAAGCATATATGTTTATCATAAATGACTGCGCTCTGGGAGGATGGTTGATCTGTGTTGGTGGTTAAGATTATATTCATTGGAATATGAAATTACTTCTATTGACTCTCTTGGAAGTAAGTCAGCAGACCACAGAATTTTTCAGCTCTTAAGGTTGCTTTCAGCTAAGGCAGAATCTAGGTAAAGAATAAGACATGACAAGTGGTCAGTATGACTTTGAGTGATTGCTAAGTCATACCTGACTCTTTGCAACCCCATGGACGGTAGTCTGCCAGCCTCCTGTGTCCATGGAATTCTCCAGGCAAGATTACTGGAGTGGGTTGCCATTTCCTTCTCCACAGTATGACTTTTGACCTGAGTAAGTCAGTGCTATGTGTGTGCACGCTATCTCTTCAGTCGTGTCTGACTCTGCAACCCACTGGACTGGAGCCCACCAGGCTCCTCTGTCCGTGAGATTTCCCAGGCAGGAATACAGGAGAGGGTTGTCATGCCCTGCTGCAGGGGATCTTCCCAACCCAAGGATCGAACCCCTTATCTCTTGTGTCTCCTGCATTGAAAGGTAGGTTCTTTACCACTAGCACCACCTGGGAAGCCCTGAGTAAATCAGTAACAGATAATAAAGACACATGCAACTGTTCTTATGAACATTTTTGCTGCTCAAGGCAGTATAAATCTCAAGGAACAAATACTATTTCAAGGGTTAGAATCAATATGATAAGCTGGAAAGAGTATGTACTTTGGAATAACATATGTGTCTGTCACTAGCTGTGGGTCTTAGAGTACTTTCCTACTTTCATATGGTTTTTAAGAGCAAGGTTTCTGATTTGTTTCCAAGCTTCATTGGCTGGCTCTTTGAGCTTCAGATAATAACTGTGATGGTTAGTTTTGTGTGTCAATTTCAGTGGACTATAGGGGGCCCAGATATTTGAACCAATATGAGTGTTTCTGCAAGGATTTGTTTTTGTTCTTTGGATGAAATTAACATTTAAATTGTTAGACTGAATGAAGCAGATTGCCCTCCCTAATAAAGGCCTTGCTGTTGTTGTTTAGTACCAACACTTGGTATNGGCCCAGATATTTGAACCAATATGAGTGTTTCTGCAAGGATTTGTTTTTGTTCTTTGGATGAAATTAACATTTAAATTGTTAGACTGAATGAAGCAGATTGCCCTCCCTAATAAAGGCCTTGCTGTTGTTGTTTAGTACCAACACTTGGTATCCCCATGGACTGCAGCCTACCAGGCTCCTCCATCCATGGGATTTTCCAGGCAAGAGTACTGGAGTGGGCTGCCATTGCCTTCTCCGATATAATGGCCTACTTCACAGAATCCTGCCTCTATGCCTGACTGTTAAGCTAAAGTGCCTTTGTTCAGAACCCTGCCCACCTGTAGATGGCAGGAAGGAAGAAATTAACGCATCTGCCTGCCTGAAGCTTGTCATTCTAGGAGATATTTGCAAGTTAAATGGCCTTTTTACTTAGTTTCCTCACCTTCCCCCATCTCTGGTCCATAAAAGGGCCTGAAATCTAGACTCCTACAAGACTGCTATTTTGAGACATTAGTCTGCCATCTTCTCGGTCAGCATCCTTTCCAAATAAAATTGTATTCCCTGCCTCAGCAACTTGTCTCTTGGATTCATTGGACTCTTGTGTGATGAGCATAGTGAGCTTAGACTTGGTAACAAGTGATTTCTTGCCCTGACAAAATACAGCGTCCCAACGGCTATACTGGGACATGGCAGCCACAGCCTTAATCTTACCTCCTGGTGGCTCACACTCCCCCTATTTTCTCTTACCGGACCCCTATTCAACTCTTGATTACTTGGTGCTGTTGCCAAGAAGTATTTGCTTTTTAGTGGCTGGTAATATCCATCTGCTTTTGCTAAATCCTATGCATATCCTAGAAACTTAAGCCTGTTTATCCACAAAGTTGTAGGGCTTTTACTTCAAAAGCTGTTTGGAATTTCCTTGGCACAGAGATCTATATATCACATAAAAGTGTCTGAAAATATTAGTCAGTCCGTGTCCTACTCCTATAGAAAAAGGAAAGACACTAGGTGGGAAAAAAATCTTGTTTCCCAATCAGAAGTGTGTTTTTTGTAAACTTTGAGCTGCTTGAATCATAGTCATTCCCCAGGGTGAACCAGGCAAAGAGTACTATTATTGTGTTAAGTTAACAAGCAATTTTAAATCTGAAAATGTTATCCAATATTATAGAAGCAAGACTACATCAAATATATTATAGAAGTGTGCTGTCAACTGAAAAAAAAATGCAGAACTTGGGGGCTTTGAGTTAAATTTTCTTTGGGTAAGAATGAGAACTATAGTGCAGGAGAACATTATATAGTGAACTGTATAATGAGAACTATAGTTGTTTCAGGTGTGTTGAAGGTCAGCGTCTACAGTGGTTAGTGATCTAACCCTTGTAGAGGCAGGTGGCAAGAGGCAATTTTTAGTTGGCAGTATATTCTATAGAGGTTGAGATGATTAGATAGCATCATGACTCAGTGACATGGATTGGAACAAACTCCAGAAGATAGTGGAAGACAAAGGAGCCTGGGGTCCATGGAGTCACAAAGAGTCAGACACAACTTAGACATTAAACAGCAACACATTTTAGGAGAACTCCAGAAATAATTTTTAAAACATGTTATCTTTATTATCTGCAAATGCATTATTCCTTCACTATTCTTTGTTGAAAGAGATCTATGGAACTTGGAATGATTTTTTTGCATTTAATATTTAGTTTCGGTTTTGTTTTATAATAGCAGGTCAATTTATGTAGTGTAGAATATGAGAGATAAATCTGATGGAGATTTCTCAACACATTGCCTTTGGCAGTTAAGGTGGCTACTCGCTATTAAATATTTTAGTCATCTCAGTAAATAGTCAGTAGTTGATAGGTTGATAATTCACACACTATGGAACACAAGCCATGATTGATAGGTTTCTATCCCTTCTTATTAAGTGTAGGTCTTTCTTTCTACTGATAGCTTTCCTCCTCCGAATCCAACTCATATACCCAATCCCAGCCCAAATTTATTTTGAAAATGAAATAGATCCAGGAGGTCATTTATCTTCTAGCTGAGACAAAGCTGTAATACAAGTTTTTTAAGGATATTTTTAACTTTCTCCTTTGTTTGTTTTGCTTTCTGTACAGTCTTGATATTCAGAAATGTAGTGATTTAACTTGGTTAGATATCCCAGCAGAGATGTTATGCACTGCCCTTCATTAAAATCTGTTTAGTGCATAACTAGTCATATACTAATGGTTGCATAAGTATCTACCAGCTTTCAATATGTTTTCTTCCACTTATTGGAAATATCGTCTTTACTCTTTTATTTATCCACTAGCTAGCTTGTGTCTCTTGGATCTGAGTGAAGAAAGAGAAAGTGCTTCCTTCCTTCTTCATTCTGTTTCAGCTAGGCTCAAAGCCAAAAGTACATTGCAATCTGTAATTATCTTTCTTTGCTGCCTATGCTAGCAAAGAGAAATTTTAAATAGACTCTACCAAAAAGTGTGGCATCAGAAAATAGACAATATTATGAATACAGAATGAATTCATTCCTTTTTCTACTTAGGGCAATTTCTGGGACTTCTTTTGGGTTATAGATTTCCGTGTATTTTAAGTAATATCCTCCAGAAGACTGAAGGAATGTGTGTCCTCCCATGTAAGCAACTAAAAGGCTGACATTTGGGTAAATATAAATGGCATCAGTAGTTAAATGAATTTGGAAGAGTAATGTAACAAGAAAAGTGTAGGGGGAATTTATCTCATAGGAGCATTGAACTTAAGTGAATTTAACTATATGCCCACTGAAAGAAAGGGGGTTAAAAAAAAAAATCTAATTAAGCAGACCACTTGACTTTGAACTCCACTCTATAAGCATGTACCCTAACAGTAAATGCAGTGAAATCTGAAAAACTTATTGTAGATATGCCTAAAGCTATGAGATAAACGTGCAAATGACTTTAAAATTTCCCAGGCCATAGAAGAGAAAATAAAGTTTCTTGCCTAAACAGCTGGGAAAGAGGAGAGTGATGTTATTCTTGACTTTCTTAGGATAGACAGTGACAGATTACCTGGAGGCCATAGAAAGTCAATTAATAATGAGTTGATGGATCTATATGTGTGTACAGAAAACCATGTATACAGTATTTTTACATATATTTATATACATATATATATTATGTATGATTTAGTGAAAATTTCAAGAGTGATTTGGATATATAGAATTTATACTTAGGCACAACAATTGGACTCTAGCCTGAATGTAAGTTACATTACTGAATAAACATATTTTTGGTGTTATCTGTTCATTTGGCTTCTACTGCATGGTACTGTCAGAGAATAATTAGGGAGGGACCAGAAACTATCATTTACTGGGATTCTAACATGTGCCTGAGGAGTTGTACAGAGTTACCTGATTGAGGAGCTGCTAACTGTGTGTGGAGTAAGGATAAATACACTTCATTGAGAAAACGATGCTTGATCTCTCACCAGAAATTCAAGTAGGAATTACCCAGGTGGATGAAGGAGTAAGTTTTGTTCTCAAACATCAGGTGTAAAATACAGCAAAAATAGTACAACTAAATTTGTTGTTTTTGTTGTTATATAATGATGCTTTTTTTTTTAGCACATTTGTATGTATCTTAAATTAATTATCTCAGTTATTGTCATCTATCTTATATATCTGCAGAATTTAGACTGATGCCTGTCATGTTGTAGGTATCCAATTAAAATTAATTAAAGGAATGAACAAGTGAAATAGAAAAGCTGCTCCTCATTAGGCTTCTTAAGCTTACATACAGAAATCCTCTCCTCATTATTTTTCTTAATTTAATTCAACACTCAGAAGATTGACTTTCCATCATACTGTGTGTTTTCCCTCATGATTTTTATAGCTTTTTGAATCAGGACCATGACTTCTTTTATAATCTAAAGGGAGAAAAGAATCAGATCTTCTTCTCATTGCTGTGACCCTACTCAAAGTGGGATATACCATACCAAGTCAAGATAACAAAGACACAGCTATTAAGAGAAAGAAAGAAATACAAGTTGAAATCAGATTTCCAGACAGGGTGTAAAATGAGATCATAATCGAGGTGAAGCAAAAGTTTTGCTGATTTTTAAAAAACTGCACAACATTAGAACTGCAAGTTGTTTTATTTGGGGCAAAATGAGGACTGTAGCCCAGGAGACAGCATTTCAGATAGCCCTGAGAAATATCTACAAAGTGGTAGGGAGAAGATCAGTAAACATGTGATTTTGGTAAGGGGGAGTTCATGCAATCGAGCACATATTTTTTGCAGAAGGTTACTACTAGCCTCGCGAAGGTTTCTGCTAGTAATGAGGTGCAGTTGTCACTGTGAAGGACTTTGGTGCTTGTCTGCATCTGAGGAGATGGGGCTTTCCCGGTGGCTCTGTGGTCAAGAATCTACCTACCAGTGCAGGAGACACAGGAGATGTGGGTTTGATCCCTGGGTCGGGACGATCCCCTGGAGGAGAAAATGGCAGTCCACTCCAGTATCCGTGCCTGGGATGGACAGAGAAGCCTGGCGAGCGATAATCCTTGGGGTCACAAAGAGTCGGATGTGACTGAGAGACTGAGCTCAGAGGTGAAGAGATACAAGAATCGGGCTCACACAGTGGCCTCCTGAAAATATCTGTGTGAAGACCAATTCTGCCAGTTTGTCCCAGAGCACAGAGCCCATCGTGCCTGCTCTCCACCCCGGGCTTCTCAGGTGTGTTGAAAGCCAGGCACTGCAGCAGCGCCTGACTGAGCCCTTGGAGGCAGATGGCAAGCGCCGATTTGTAGCTGACAGCTTCAAGAAAGATACGGTCAGATGCACAGAGTATGGGGCTGCGGTTGTCAAGCTGAGGTTAAGATGGAAATTGTTAGAGACACAGGCATTGAGGCTTTAGACTAGGAGGAGTAATGGCTGTTCGCAGAGTCGAGCAGGGGATTCAGAACCTGGTTGTCACAGGGGGCGTTTCTTTTCCTCTTGACCGTGGGTCTCAGGTTGTCTGTTCTTAAATATTGGCATGTCACTTCCCTGGATATTTTCTGTCCTGCCATTCATTGTCCACCACACCATTACTTTTCTCCAGCAGGTCGTCTCTCAGGCATCCAGGGATTGTCACCTCGTCTCTTGCGACGCTCCCGGGCTACACCTGACTCCCACTGAATCCCCTTGCCTTAACTTTTCCTTTCACAAAAATTTCTCCTAACTCCTGCAGCCCTCCCTAGGGAAATGGGAAACAAGACAACAGGTTCCTTCTCTCCCTGACACAGACATACAACGTTTAATCATCCCATCCAGGTCCAAACATCCTTCTCTATTATAAAGAGTTACTGTGTTTTCCTGAAACATCCTTACCATTTATTCTGGGAGTGTTTGTGTTTTTCCAGCGTTGGCCTATTACGGAGCCTTGGTCACTGGCTCTGAGAGAGAGACCCCAGAGGCTGAGAAATTCTCTTTCACGGGCTCTGAGCTTTGCACAATTGTCAGTATAGAACCCATATTGATTGCACTCTGGCCTGTGGCCTCTGTTTTTTACAGAATTCATAGTGGTCATTTGAAATAGAGTGCACTAAGAAAAAAATAGCTTTCTTGACTGCATTTTTTTTTCTTTTTTAAAGCCATAGTAGTTATGTCATACAGTGACTATAAGGATTTCTTCAAACGTTTATCAACAATCTGAGGTCCATAGATAAGAAATTGAACAACAACAAAAAATAGTCGTTCTTTAATTGCCTCAACCATTAGGTAAATTAGGGGATTAAAAAAAACCCTATGATTTTTCAAACTCTCAGTTTAAATAAGTCCCCCAGTTGAATTTCAGAGTTTCCCTCAATCCCAGGCTAGGTGCCTATGTGCTGAGTCGCTTCAGTCATGTATGACTCTGTGTGACCCAATGGACTGTAGCCCACCAGGCTCCTCAGTCCATGGGATTTTTCAGGCAGGAATCCTGGAGTGGGTTGCCATGCCCTCCTCCAGGGGATCTTCCCGACCCAGGGACTGCACCCACATCTCTTAGGTCTCCTGCATTGGCAAGCAGGTTCTTTATCATTAGCACCACCTGGATAGCCCAATTCCAGGCTAATTTTCTCCAAAGTTTGAATGTGGTAATTTTTTTTTTCCTCTTCTGGTAGATCATATTTCGTTCTGTGCCCCATCATAAACATATCAAATAGGTAGATCTCCTGTATGTGACCTGCAGGTGTGAGAGGGCATTCAGCAGGTTCTTTCTGCAGCTGTTGAATTGCTAAAGGTATACTGGCCACTCCTTTGGATTCCTTTGTCCTTTTTTAAATGGGCAGCTATTACCCACTCATTCTCTGGGTATTGCACTTAGAATGATAGGTTTTCCCCACTATTATTTTACACAATTACATTTATCATGAGAAATTAATCCTTAAGGAATCACTGAAGCATATTTCTGTCCAGCCCACAGGAACAGAGTTATTAGTCATTTTCCACTTGAAAGGAAGTGACCTGTGAACCCGTTCTCATTGCCTTGTTGGCTGGCGATGACACCCTGTCGATTTTCAGCCTACAGCGACCTCTGCCGGCCCAGTCACGAGTCCCAGGGAACACTGTGGATGCTATAGCGAACGCGATCACTCACATCCTGTGAAAGTCAAAGTGAAAGTTGCTCAGTCGTGTCCAACTCTTTGCTACCCATGGACTAAACAGTCCTTGGGATTCTCCTGGCCAGAATATTGGAGTGGGCAGCCTTTCCCTTCTCCAGGGGCTCTTCCCAATTCAGGGATCAAACCCAGGTCTCCTGCATTGCAGGCAGATTCTTTTTACCAGCTGAGCCAGGAGGGAAATCCAAGAATCCTGGAGTGGTTAGCCTTTCTCTTCTTTAGCGGATCTTCCCGACCCGGGAATCGAACTGGAGTCTCCTGCATTGCAGGCAGATTCTTTACCAACTGAGTTATCAGGGAAGCCCTGTAGGAACGTAAATAACCTTTATCAAGGTGATAAGTCCACCTGTGGGTGTTGGACAGTAAGAACCTCTGTGGCTACTTAGTTGACAGTTGTGTCCAATTCTTTGTAAGTCTTGGACTGTAGTCTGCCAGGCTCCTTTGTCCATGGGATTCTCCAGGCAAGAATAGTGAGTGGGTTGCCATTTCTTCCTCCAGGGCATCTTCCTGAGCAGGAATTGAACCCAGGAACCTCTGTATCAAATCTAAATAACCTTTGCCAAGGTCACGCATCCACCTCTGAATGCTGGGCGGTAAGAACCTCTGTAACCTATGTTTGAGTGGTAAAGATCGAAGCAAAGAGAACTTTGAGGTGGCTTGTGTTCAAAAATTTTCCATTTTCTCTCTGAAGGGCCCATTTCCTTTTTCTTGCAAACTTATAGAAAAGTAGGAGAGGTGGTTTTAGTAACATTTTGCAGGAAGTTACAGTCGCTGCCCTTGTATCCTGTTCCACTGTATTTTGTAATATTCCATGTGACTCTTCTCCTGGAGATTTTAATGATAAATTGGAAGTTTTGCAATGGTGACATGGGAAGTAGCTGACATTGTTGAACTACAAAATCTTTGTAATGCTGAGCACAGTCCAGGGTACTGGGAACAGAAATTGCACAAAGCGCAAGGCACTGTCTTTGAGGTGCTCACAAGAAATTAGGAAGCTGCAGTGTGGCCTCATCCTTTGAAAATGAAAAATGAATCTTTCTCAGGGGAGTGGGCTCAATTTGACTCCTGAAACACCTTGGTGGTCGGGATTGCAGCCTCTGCAAGTGCTACAGACTTGGAATAACTAGTCAGCCTTTTGATATCACAGAGAAACCTAGGCAAGAAAAGACAACAAGTCGTCATGATCAAGATGTAAAAGGAACTATGTGAGCTCTGTAGTGTTTGCTTACGTAACCTGTTTGCTGGTTCTGCTGCCTAGTCAGTTCAGTTGTTTCCGACGCTGTGTGACCCTATGGACTGCAGCCCTCCAGGCTCTTCTGTCCATGGGATTCTCCAGACAAAACTACTGGAGTGGGTTGCCATGCCCTCCCCCAGGGATCGAACCCAGGTCTCCTGCGTAGCGGCAGATTCTTTACCACTGACCCAAGCACATGTAACCTGTTTAGAAAGAAAAGAAAGAAAGTGAAGTCACTCAGTCATGTCCAACTCTTTGCGACCCCATGGACTGTAGCCTACCAGGCTCCTCTGTCCGTGGCATTTTCCAGGCAATAGTCCTAGAGTGGGTTGCCATTTCCTTCTCCAGGGGATCTTCCCAACCCAGGGATCGAACCTGGGTTTCCCGCATTGTAGACAGACGCTGTATTGTCTGAGCCCCCAGGGAAGTCCTGTAACCTGTTTAAATAATGCTGAGCACCACGTTTCTATTACTTGGTGGTGCTAGAGGTAAAACCCGCCTACCAGGGCAGGTAGATGTAAGAGATATGTGTTCTATCTCTGAGTCAGGAAGATTCCCTGAAGGAGGGCATGGCAACCCACTCTAGTATTCTTGCCTGGAGAATCCCATGGACAGAGGGGTATGGTGGGCTACTTACTGTTCATAGAGTCCCAACGAGTCAGACATGATTGAAGCAGCTTGCCTCGCACAAACACCACATTTCTGTTACTTAGATTTTATAATATTGTTCATTCAGTATAACTCATTTGTTAACATGAACTTGATCCTTTTTGTGAGATTCTTGAGGACTGTGACATTGTATCTTATTTCTTTTTTATATTCTAAAAGCCTTGTTTATTGCTGCCCCAAATAACAGACTTAGTAGATAAAATAATTATTGAACAAATGGGAAAATGAATAGAGCTGTGCTTTATGGACACTTCTCCTTTAACACATCCTATTGTTATTGCTAAATGTCCCGTGTTACAAATGCATCTGTCAACCTGGGCTTGACCTTGGGTCCAGAATCCTCTTTCTAACTGACCAAGAAATGCTTGAAGGTGAATTTCAAGGTCTTAAAGGTTACCAGTAATGTAGTGTGTAGTCAGCTGCTTTTGGTAAAAAGAGACTAAGAGACAGTGAAATGAATGTTAACATGATGGAAATTTTAATTAAAAACATAGACAATGCAGTTCAAGATTTCCAACCCACCTTCCATGCCCCAGATCCGGAACTATCAGATATTTTGTAGGCAGGCAGGAATGTTCCTAAAATCAAACAGGTGAGCGTGCAAATTGCATTTAATGATGAACTTCAGGATACCGGAGCTAGAGTGCATGTGTCAAGGCTCCGTGTGGGGGGGAGCCACGCATGGTTATATGAGGGATGCAATACCTCACCAAAGGGGCATTGATGGATTCTTCATACAGAAGCCATTTGACTGCCATAAAAATTACTTTCTAAATAAAGAACTCAGATGATATAAAACTGATGAAATGAAAATCAACTAGAAATTTTCTCAAATATATCTATCCCTAAATTTTTTGTTAAATATCTAAATGACTATGACTTATATATTCACTTTTACTTTTCCTTATTCCAAAAGCAACTATTTATCCCAGATTGTATATATCTGCTGTTGCATAAGGCACTGAAAATTTAGCCAGCCTCAGAAAATCTTTATTAGAGGAGAAAAAAGGTCTTAAGTGTTTATTATTCATTTAACTCTGATTTTCAAGAGGAGTTTTAGTGTACTGCTTTAAGAACCATAGGATAGTTTTTGCCTTGCTCTCTTTTTTTTTAATGTGTCTTAGAGTAGATTAACATTGTTTCCCTCTCAGCTTGCTCATTTCAGAAAATAAAACATAGTGTCTTTGCAGCCATGAAATTTATTTAGATTTTTTGCAAATACAGTCTATAGTGCCTAACCACATTCAGTTAGGTAAATATAAACATCTTGCGAGATGTCATACCATTGAAAAACTGATTTGGTGTTTACTATTTGTTTAGGTTTTTAAAAATTGTTTCACATTGTCCTGGGACCTCACTGAACAGTTAAAGCAGCCTTATCAGAGTCAGGCTGCCTTGGGTATGGTACAGTTTCATGAAATCTGAATAGTTTGACGCAGTGGGGTTCTGATTTGCAAGGAAACAACCTGAAAGTTCATCTTCCCAGGCAAGGAGACGCTGGTTTATTTATTTCCCTGTATTAGGCAAGCCAGGATGATTATTTATGTTGCGTGTTTCCCTGTTGGAAGATTAGAAAATACTGAGGAAGAGGGCTCAGAGCAGCCAGCCATCCCAGTGTGCTGATAACCAGCAGTTAGTGGCAGTAAATAAGAAAATCCATGCACTTCCTCTTGATTTATTAAGATCCCATTCAAAACCCAAATCAGGACTGGAAACTCTCTGCACAGCCTCAGTCCACTATTCCTGAATTAAACTAAACTTTTCGTGGTTTTGTTTTGAATACTACTATCTTAAGCAAGAACCAAACCTTAGTACACGTTCATAAAACAAGGGAACCTGTTGCAAAATGTTACTAAAACATGCAACATTTCTTACCACTGTCCCTTAACTGAATGAAGTATCTGCTTCAACAGAAAAAATATCATGCCATCAAGCTTTCTTTTGATTTATCTTTAAAGATTTTTTTCTTTAAATGTAATTCCCAGATGTCTTAATAGACAACAATAAAAATTCAAAACGAGGTTATATATTGAGAGCAGTTTGTTAATATTAAGAACAGGTCTGCTTGGTCTGTACACACTGGGAAGCCCGCGCGCTAAACTGACTAGTTGGTATTAAAGAAACAAGAAGACTCTGTTTTTTAATGTATTTTAAGTGCAGTTAGTTTACAGTCTTGTGTTAATTTCTGATGTATAGATAAGTAAGTGATTTGGTTTAAACCAAATTATGTATACACACACACATATACATAAATATATTATTTTTATATTATTTTCTATTATGTTTATCACATGATATTGAATATAGTTCCTTGGGCTATTCAGTAGGACCTTGATGTTTATCCAGAGGATTCTCTTTAGTGTTGCTGTTGCTGCTGCTAAGTCGCTTCAGTCGTGTCCGACTCTGTGCGGCCCCATAGACGGCAGCCCACCAGGCTCCCCCGTCCCTGGGATTCTCCAAGCAAGAACACTGGAGTGGGTTGCCATTTCCTTCTCCAATGCATAAAAGGGAAAAGTGAAAGTGAAGTCACTCAGTCCTGTCCGACTCTTCGCGACCTCATGGACTGCAGCCCACCAGGCTCCTCCGTCCATGGGATTTTCCAGGCAAGAGTAGTGGAGTGGGATGCCATCACCTTCTCTGCTCTTTAGTGTTCAGTTCAGTTCAGTTCAGTCACTCCGTCGTGTCCGACTCTTTGCAACCCCATGAATCGTAGCACGCCAGGCCTCCCTGTCCATCACCAACTCCTGGAGTTCACTTTTAGTGTTAAGATAGTGTAAATCTGAGAATTCAATCCCGAGGAAGAATTTGTTCTTTCTGTGAGTTTAGAAATAATTTTGAGCAAGTGTTGAATTTTTAAACATATACATACTCAATTTCCTTTTCCTGAACAGCAGGGGCCCCCAGAGTTTCTGTAAAGTATAAACACTCTAAGCTTTAGGGTCTGTCCATCAGTGTCTCTGTTTTCAACTCTGCTACAGTAGCTTGGGGCTTCCCTGGTGGCTCAGAGGTTAAAGTGTCTGCCTCCAATGTGGGAGACCTGGGTTCAATCCCTGGGTTGGGAAGATCCCCTGGAGAAGGAAATGGCAATCCACTCCAGTATTCTTGCCTGGAGAATCCCATGGACAGAGAGACCTAGTAGGTTACAGTCCACAGGGTCGCAAAGAGTCGGACACGACTGAGCGACTTCACCTCACAGTAGCTTGAGAGGAGCCATTGATAAGACCTATTCAGAGAGGTGTGGCTGTGTTCCAAAACATATAATTCACAAAATGAGACTGGCTGGATTTAGTCTGGGCGGGGGGAGGGGGAGATGGGGCACAGTTTGCCAACCTCTAATGTATGGCATTGGGTTAAGAGTTATTTTGGAGACAAAGTTCTAAAAAACAGGCTATAGAGAACTGTTATGTTGTGCTTGCTGAAATGTTTAGAGGAATAAAGATGAAGAAACAGAGAAAAAGGATGGAAATAGGCAACAGGTATGTCAGGGGAGCTGCACTTTTGAGTGCAAACCAGGTGCCGTTTGCATCAGTACGCATGGCAGTGGTTTTGAAAGCAGTCTGCCAGACCAGGGGGCACTCTAGTCTTCTAGTCTGTCTCCTCCAAAATATTTTCATGGTTGTTCA
Source organism: Cephalophus harveyi (assembly GCA_006410635.1). Classification (NCBI taxonomy): domain Eukaryota; kingdom Metazoa; phylum Chordata; class Mammalia; order Artiodactyla; family Bovidae; genus Cephalophus; species Cephalophus harveyi. Next base: position 76,887 of record SJYT01085039.1, on the reverse strand, counting down.
GAGGTACCTGTGTCATTTGTTGCATCAGTTCTGGCTCTCATGTGCCACCTCTCCTAGTGAAGTGGAAGGACAGATACCTTTTGGGGTGGGCCAGGGTGTTCCACACCTTCTGCTGCACAAAACTGCCTTCTCAGTCACTCGTGTTGGCGCTAATGATGGGGACAGAAGTCATTGTCATTTGACCTGTACAGAATGTCTAGTCTAAGCCTTATCAATCTTGCTCTTGCACCTTCTAATCTTAGCGTTTCTGACATAGAAGTGAGCAGGAAGGATTCCAGTGACCTGAAAGGGAGAATTTTCTCTTCCTCTGTGTGCCTAATTAGGGATACAGATGGTCTGTGCCCAGATGGTTACCACTCTTACCTGTAGGCTTTTTCCATTGTAACACATACATATGTGCATGCAAATTCATAAGGCACACGAACATCTCCCACCGGGGAGCATCCCTGGTGTCCAAGTAATCAGAGTATGCCCAGACACAGCTGATCTCTCTGACTGGGGCCTTAGGTTGAGTCTGGTCTCAGTCCAGAAGCCTTGAATTCTTTCTCCTGCAATCTAGTCTTGGTAGGTACCATTCCTTTCACCAGGCAAATATCTGTATCTTTGAGCCAAGGAAGGCATCATTCCTGCCATGAGCCATGTCTGAACTCAGTATCTGCTGCAGCCTACATCTGTTATATTAAATACTGCAAAAGAGTATCAGATGGACAATTTAAAATTCTGGGTAATTCAAAGCTAGGAAGAAAAAACACTGTTTCACAAAACATGGTAGTTGAGAAATATGTAGTTACCTGGAGAGCAGAGGCACCTTAAGTAATAGAGCATCCAGCAGAAGGCAGGTGAAATGTGCCCCAGATAAGAAACCACAGTGCCCTTCTGCTGCAGCGGGTGGGGGGGGCGGGGAATAAGAGAATTTTTGAGTGATCTCATGGAATTAATGATGAGTGGTCAGGTACTGTGTGTCAGACACCCAGTTAAGTGCTTTTTCGTCATGTCTTTTTCAATCTTCATTACAATCCTATATGGAACAGTTTGTTTAATAACTTCAAAGTAATTATAATTAATGCAGAAAATAATAATATTAGCTACTGTTAGCAAAACAACTACCCTGTGGCAGTTTTCCTGTGCTAAAACCTCATGCACGTTCAGATTTAGCATAATCTCTCCCATTTTCGGAGAAGGCAATGGCACCCCACTCCAGTATTCTTGCCTGGAAAATCCCATGGACGGAGGAGCCTGGTAGGCTGCAGTCCATGGGTCGCTAAGGGTCGGACACGACTGAGTGACTTCCCTTTCACTTTTCACTTTCATGCATTGGAGAAGGAAATGGCAACCCACTCCAGTGTTCTTGCCTGGAGAATCCCAGGGACAAGGGAGCCTGGTGGGCTGCCGTCTGTGGGGTTGCACAGAGTCGGACATGACTGAAGTGACTTAGCAGCAGCTCCCCTTTTAGGGATGAGGAAATTGAAGGTCAAAAGAGACCCCAGCTAGTGAAATGGCAGAGCTAAAGCTGAAATGCAGATGTGTTCAGTACACCTCTCACTCTCCCATGCTTTATCTTTTCTTATGTGAATTCTTATTTTTGAAATATTTTATTTTGAGGTGTAGTTGCTGTGGAATTTTAAATAAGTTACAGGTGTCACTTCATGACAAAGAGATAGGGAAACAGTGGAAACAATGGCAGACTTTATTTTGGGGGGCTCCAAAATCACTGCAGATGGTGACTGCAGCCATGAAATTAAAAGATGCTTACTTCTTGGAAGGAAAGTTGTGACCAACATAGACAGCATATTAAAAAGCAGAGACATTACTTTGCCAACAAAAGTCCACCTATTCAAAGCTATGGCTTTTCCAATAGTCATGTATGGATGTGAGAGTTGGACTATAAAGAAAGCTGAGTGCTGAAGAATTGATGCTTTTGAACTGTGGTGTTGGAGAAGACTCTTGAGAGTCCCTTGGACTGCAAGGAGATCCAACCAGTCCATTCTGAAGGAGATCAACCCCAAGTGCTCATTGGAAGAGCTGATGTTGAAGCTGAAATTCCAATACTTTGGCCACCTGATGCAAAGAACTGACTCATTTGAAAAGCCCCTGATGCTGGGAAAGATTGAAGGTGGGAGGAGAAGGGGATGACAGAAGATGAGATGTCTGGGTGGCATCACTGACTCAATGGACATGAGTTTGGGTAAACTCTGGGAGTTGGTGATCGACAGGGAGGGCTGGTGTGCTGCAGTCTATGGGGTCACAAAGAGTTGGACATGACTGAGCAACTGAACTGAATTGAACTGTACAATATAGTGATTCACAGTCTTAAAGGTTATAATCCACTTGTAGTTAGTATAAAACATTGGCTATATGTCCTGTGTCGTACAGTATATCCTTGTATCTTGCTGTTCATAGTTGCTAAGTCCTGTCTGACTCTTTGCGAGCCCATGGACTGTAGCCCACCAGGCTCTTCTGCCCATGGGGATTCTCCAGGCAAGAATACTGGAGTGGGTTGCCATGCCCTTCTCCAGGGGATCGTCCCAACACAGGGATCAAACTTAGGTTTCCCTCATTGCAGGCAGATGCTTTATCATCTGAGTCACCAGGAGGCCCATCCCTGTAGCTTATTTTGTACCTAATAGTTTCTTCCTCTCACCCCACTGCTCCTATTTTGCCCCTCCCCACGTCCCTCTCCCCGCTGGTAACCGCTAGCCTGTTCTGTGTATCTGTGAGTCTGTCTGTTTTTTTGTAATATTCACTAGGTTGTTGTCTCCTTGGCCTGGCAACTGTAGGTCAGCCTAGTGACACTGGCAAAAGTAAAGTGAAAGTTGCCCAGTCGTGTCCGACTCTCTGCGACCCCATGGACTACAGCCCGCCAGGCTCCTCTGTCCGTGGGCTTCTCTAGGTGAGAATACTGGAGTGGGTTGCCATTTCCTTCTCCAGGACACTGGCAAGGCTGTCTCTTCTCTGATAATAGTTTGGATGAATAAAGGACTCCTGGCATGATCATTATTCATCATTACTCATCCCATGGTCGCCACTAACCACGTGTGGCTATTTTTCAGGCTACTTTTCTTTCACATTGCGTGATCGTCAGTGTAGATTATAAACTATTAAAATTTCAAGGATACATGCTAGTTCCCTCCTCAAATCACTGAGGCAATTCCGTAGAGGCACAGTTAAGAGGCATGTATGCTGCTGCTAAGTCGCCTCAGTCGTGTCCGACTCTGTGCGATCCCATAGACGGCAGCCCACCAGGCTCCCCCGTCCCTGGGATTCTCCAGGCAAGAACACTGGAGTGGGTTGCCATTTCCTTCTCCAATGCTTGAAAGTGAAAAGTGAAAGTGAAGTCACTGAGTCGTGACCAACTCTCAGCGACCCCATGGACTGCAGCCCACCAGGCTCCTCCGTCCATGGGATTTTCCAGGCAAGAGTACTGGAGTGGGGTGCCATTGCCTTCTCCGAGAGGCATGTATACATGTGGTTAAAAATGAGTTGCTCTAGTGGTGATACCAAATTAGATGTGAGACATGAATCTTTGGGAACTAAAGGAGAGCATTAGATAACGGTTAAATATACTCTTTTATATTTACAGTGGATTTTTCTCAGATATATCTACCCATAAGACATACATCCAGTTTTTGAGGACAAAATTAGCACCTCTTGATTGATTTCTTTATGATTGGACAGTGCAAATATAGAACCTCTTCGTTAATTCACTACAGAAGTATGTGCTTTAAGCATAATACTAGAATATCATCTTGAGATGCCAGAACACACATTAGGAGTCCTGAGCTTTCCTAGGTAGAATTTTTAGGTGTTTGAGATAACATATGGATTAAGAAATAGAAGTTCAAAAATAATATTTAAAAATATATGATAAGTACTAGAAAAATAAAAACAATAATTAAAATTTCAGAGACAAGGGGGGGATTTATGGAGGATGATCGTATAAGTGAACCAAATTTCTTACATTGATGGCACAAAGCCAAGTACTTAATGTCTAATGGGAATGATCTTAGAAATTAGTATGCAATTATTTAGACAGTTTTATAGACACAGCCAGCAGAAAATCTGAAAACAGAAATCCTTAAAATGCAATTTAAAATAGGGTGCCAAATTTATTGTAGATTTGTTAGTTCAAGTGTGAATTAACATGAAAATTAAAAACAATAAGAGAAGACTATTGCTTATGACTCCATGTAAAACTTGCATGGAAAAATAAGTGCAGAATTAATACTTGAAATATACTTCTTTCTTGGTGTTCATTACACACACACACACACACACACACACACACAAAAGGTAGATGGAAAGACATCAAGATATCATAGGTAGCTATTCACAGATGAACTCCCCAAGAGAATGAGTAGAGGAGTGTAAACATAAGAATTCTAACAAGAGTTCAAGAAAGAATGAAAAATGATAAGTAAGGGCTGATAGATACAACTTGACTCTCAGGGGATGTTTATTATCTTGGATTCTTGCATGACATATTAGTCATTTTTGCCACACATGAGCATTTGCACCCTGAGAGAGAAAGAGAGAGAATGTTGAAAGCAGAGCTAAGATCACTGAGTACCTCGCCATGAAAGAGTAGGTTAGATGTTCCATTTCATTGCTATCATTGTTGTTCACTTGCTAAGTTGTGTCTACTCTTTGCAACCCCATGGACTGCAGCATGCCAGGTTTCCCTGTCCTTCACCATCTCCTGGAGTTTATGCAAACTCATGTCCTTTGAGTCAGTGATGCCATCCAACCATCTCATCCTCTGTCATCCCCTTCTCCTCCTGCCTACCGTCTTTCCCAGCATCAGGGTCTTTTCCAATGAGTCTACTCTTTGCATCAAGTGGCCAAAGTATTGGAGCTTCAGTTTCAGCATGAATCGTTCCAGTGAATACCAGTGAATATTCAGGGTTGATTTCCTTTAGAATTCATCATTAGTTTTTTTTTTTGTTTGTTTGTTTGTTTTTTTAATTTAAGTATGGTTGATTTAAGGGCTTCCCAGGTGGTGCTAGTGGTAAAAGACCCACCTGCCAATGCAGGAGACATAAGATGAATTGAGAGATGTGGTTTGGTGGATTCATGTCAACGTATGGCATGAATATGCCAATACAATATGGTAAAGTTAAAAAAAAAAAAAAGAGAGATGTGGTTTGATCCATAGGTCGGAAAGAACCCCTGGAGTTCTTTGAGGAGGAAATGACAATTTCCTGGAGAAGGAAATGACAATCCACCCCAGTGTTCTTGCCTGGACAATCTCATGGACAGAGGAGCCTGGTGGGCTACAGTCCATAGGGTTGCAAAGAGTCAAAGACGACTTAGCATGCACATAGTTGATTTGCAATGTTTTGTTAGTTCATTCTCTTAGGTTTTTTTTTTTTTTTTTTAACCTACTCTTACATGGTATGAACTGAACAACTGTTTATAAACTGTTTTAGTGGAACATTCTCATGGATGTTATATTTTATTTTTTTTATCATTTTAATTTATTCACATATTTGTTTGGGTGAACAAGTGAAATCTGTACCTGTCAGACTTTTCATTGCCTTCAGGCTGGTCCAGGTTTCTGATCTTCAAATCTCAAATGAGTGGTCCTGTCAAATTGAGAGGGTTGATGTGCAAAAGGGATAAGTAAATAAAACTCCAGTATAAAAATCTGTGTGGTACCACTCACACATTGGGCTTTTTTTTTTTTTAAGGTGATTGAACACTGCAAAGAAATGGAATTTTTTGAAAAGATAAGATAGGAGTAAATATAGAAAAGGACTTAAATGATTTAAGCAGTGAAGCAAAAACTACATTCCCTTTTGCAGTTTCTTCCTATAGAATAATACCTGGGACTGGGCTATTGACTCTGGTTAGGAGCCTTTATAGTTCACCAAACTCTTAATTTCTAGTCAGTTATTTTTGCAGTATCTAAGCAGATAGGAGGTTGTCATTTCTGCATGTCACTGGGAGTGACAGTGGTCCAGTGTTTTAGAAACAAAGGTTACAGCCAGTTGACTTGATTTTCAGTCCAGGGTGGGGCCAGTCTGCATGGTTAGGGCACAAACTGATTGTCACCAGCCAAAGAATCCTTTCAAATGAGACCAGGAAAGTTAGCACTGTTTCCACTAATAAGGACTTGAGAATTGGAATGACTGGATTATATGTCTTAATTCTCCATGGGGCTAAGTACTCTATTATGACTCTCTCTATTGCAAATACATGAGCATTTTGGAAACACCCTCATTACCAATTTTCTTATCTATAAAATAATAATGCTAGATGACATCGTCTTTAGAGTTTCTTCTAAGTAAAACTCTAAGGAACTACGGTTTCTTACTTCACCCTTGGAAACATATTATTAAAAGGGTTAAAGGAGGCAGGGTTTTGTTAGTCCTCATTTTGCAGAAGAAACATACATAATTTTAACTCTCAATTTATGATTCCATTAAATATAAGTTGAATGAGTATTACATGTTCATTTCATAGAGCCACAAATAAATTAGAAGTCCAGTCTTTCAAGTAGCCATTAGATTATTTGGGAAAATAAATAAGGAAAGATAAATTGTACAATAGTATGAAGGCAAAAGTGTGAATAGAATTGAGTCCCAGAAAAATATGGAAGGGTAGCCAACAGTTTGACCACCGTTAATTTGTGTTTTAGATATACAGCTTGTGACAGTTCTGAAGGTGTGCTGATTTTCTAATCAGTTTTCTGATCCAGACAAAACATGAATGCCCATTAATACCAACTGCTGTGTTTTGTGAAAGTGAATCCAAAAGCCTGAGAAATTAAGTAACATTCCTCAGTTCTTCATTTTAGTAGTGATAAACTGGGTAAGTGTCCCTAATTTCTCTTATTCCCCAAGATGTCTTCTCTCCAGCTGCTGTCCAGTATATTTGGAATATCTAAAACCCCGTTTCCTTTATATGCCATTTCTTTATTTACTTCTCTGGCCTCATCTTGTATCATAATCACTAGCCACAGTGGCAGGCTTTCATTTTTCAAGGTATGATCACTACCTCTTATGTACCTGACATCCCACTAGCTGGAATACTCCCTCCCCACCTGGTATTGACATGGCTGATTCCTTTTCATCATTCAGATATCTCGGTTTGTATCCTCAGAGAGCTTTTGACTGTTTCTTACACTTGCCTTTGCCCTATGATTGTGTTTTCCTCATGTAGTCCCATGATTACAATTTATAGTTTCCACAGCCTTTTGTCTCATCTGAAATTATTTTACGTGTCTATCATCTGCTTTCTTCCACTTGAAATATGCTCCATCAAAGCAAAAATATTGACTTTCCTCTTCACTGTCTCTCTATAACACTTGGAGCAATGTCAACTCATACATTCTTAATTATTTGTAGAAGGAATGAGGATTTCTGGTTCCCATAGATTATGCATAGGGTAAAAGGAAGCCTACTAGGTTTAGTGGTTTGAGGGAGCTAAAAAAAGATACAGTTGTAAAAGGAAACTAAAATGACCATGTTTGCTGAAATCTCTATATGACTGACTCCTTATAGTAAGATCTTAAAAGAGAATCAGAGCTTCAGTCATGTCCAGCTCTTTGTGACCCCATGGGCTGTAGCCCACCAGGCTCCTCTGTCCGCAGGATACTTCTGGCAGGAATGCTGGAGTGGCTCGCCATTCCTTTCTCCAGGGGAATCTTCCCGAGCCAGGGATTGGTCCCGTGTCTCCTGTGGCTCCTGCATTGCAGGAAGATTCTTTACTGCTAAGAAAGAGCATAGTGAAATATAAATCACATTGCGAAGGTGTCACATTTTCCTTCATCTCCTCTGTGTTTAAGATAGTTTAAGTCTTAAATTGTCACCTGCCTCCAGGTGAAGGTACTAGCTGTTGAAGTGAGGCTTCTTTCAAAGGCTTGGTGTGGTTGGATTGCCCTTGGAAAGAAAAGGGCCTGGGAGAGGTTTTTGGGGGATATGAAATTGGGAAAGAGAGGAGGAGCTGGCCAAGAAGGATGAAAAGGAGAAGCCAGGAAGGTTAAAGAGGAGCAAGGAATGTTGTACAGCGTGCTCCTAGTCCAAAGGGCAAAGTTAGAGGAATTTCAAAATGGGCCAAGTGATGAATGGTATTAGTACCATGGGCAGGTTAATAGTGATAAATGCTAAACTATAGCCTCCACAGATGGCTCAGAGGTTAAAGTGTCTGCCTGCAATGCTGGAGACCTGGGTTCGATCCCTGGGTCAGGAAGATCCCCTGGAGAAGGAAATGGCAACCTACTCCAGTATTCTTGCCTGGACAATCCCATGGACGGAGGAGCCTGGTGGGCTACAATCCACAGGTTCACAAAGAGTCAGACACGACTGAGCAACTTCACTTTCACTTCATAGCCTTTATATGTAGCAACAGGGATAAAGTTGGCAACTGTTTTGGGTTAGGGTCAGGTCATGCAAGCTGCTGTAACAGATAAATCCCTGAATGACAGAGGTTTGCATAGGGGACATTTACTTGTCAATTGCAACACAGTCAAGACAGATGTACCTGTTTGGCAGGTGGCCTTTGTTTTGGCGATTGGGGGGGGCAAATTCCTTTCTTCCATTGGCCACATCCCAGGGGACCAGAGTTCTCTGCATTCAGTCAGTGAATTTGGAGAAGGAGAGAAGGGAAGGCACAACTGCATTTTAAGCTCCTTGACTTAGAAATCACCCTTTTCACTTCTGCTCACATTCGCTTGCAGAGTATGCAAATTGTTGTTCAGTTGCTAAGCTGTGTCTGACTCTTTGCGACCCCATGGACTGCAGCACACCAGGCTTCCCTGTCCTTCACTGTCTCCCAGAGTCTGCTCAAATTCATGCCCATTGAGTGGGTGATGCCATCCCACCATCTCATCCTCTGCTGCCCCCTTCCTTTGCCTTCAATCTGTTCCCAGGGAGCACAAGGCTCCTTGTCCATTCAAGCCAGCCAGAAAATGTAGTCCATGGATGGATGTCCGGCTCTTATGGATAGGGGAGCATATATAATCACGGGCAGTGACCAATCTTCTAGAATGGTGGAGAACTCTGCAGTGAGGTCATTTTCATTTCATAAATATTCATGGATCATCTAGAAGTATGAGGCTACATAATATATTGTGCTCATTCTCACAAAGTTATAATTTATTAGATGGTGTAAGATGTATACAAATTATGGTAATTCAAAGCTATTTCTGATTTATTCATGTAAATTTTATGATGGAAAAATAGATGAGAATGTTGGAAAACGAGTCCCTGTATATGGGCAAACTAGTAAAATGTAGACTCTTTCCTTTGATATATCTCATCTTCCCATTTTCAGATGACAAGCACTTGGATAAATCCTCCCCATTTCCAGATCAAAGGCTGCTGCTGCCTGGATTCAACCACTTGTACAGGAATGTATCTTGATGTGAAATCAAGCCCATTGAAACTCTAGTGTGGCTCATGTAAATAAAATCCTATATTCCTCATTTGTGTATATATATATGTATACACACAAATATATATATATATATTTTAACCTCAAAGGTATATTCCAGTTTCATTGTTGAGTAAGCAATTTTGTGTTCTGGCTTAGAATATAATAAAAATTATCATTTCAGCTGAAGTTGAGGGTGGAGAAAGAGCTGGGAAACTGTTACACTTTTATAAATTATTGTATTAAGAAATAGCTTTGAGAAGAGAATATGTCTAAAAAAAGGCTTACATCAGAACTGCTGGACTTTACTATTTCTGCTTCAAGTGATGTAGATGGATGTAGTATAAATCAAGAGTTGGATTTTTCTTTTTTTTTTTTTTGAAAAGGGCCAAGTAGTTGATATTTTAGTGATCTCAGGTGGCCTCAACCTTAAACAGCTTGTCGCGGGGCTTGGGTTCCCAGCCAGAGATCGGGCTGGGTTGCATCAGTGAGAGCACCAGACCCTAGCCGCTAGACCAGTGGTCAGTAACAAGGGCCCTGGGCCTTCGACTTTGCAGAAGAGTTCCCACAAAGATGGAAAGTAGTGAAGCAAGTAAAGTATTTATTAATTGGGGAAAAAAATGTATAGTGCATGTGGACAGACGCATGGGCAGACTCGGAGGGAGAGTCCTGAAGTGGAGGTTTGGATTACATTTATGGGCATTTCTTCTGGGTTTCGTTTGGCCAATCATTCTGATTTACCTGGTTCACAGTCCATATTTGGTTTATCTCAGGATCCTCCCATGTGTGTGCACACATCTCTTAGCCAGGGGGAATCCTACCGAAGAGGTGTCTTGAGTAGAGCATCCCTTGACTTTGCTCCCTTCTTGGCCTGCAAGGAGCCATTTCTGCACATGTCGCTGGGGAGGTCTCCTGACTTCAGGAAGGAGAAATATGTGATCTGAGCAGGGCCTAGCCTCCTCTCTTACTTGTGCTGCTGTTCTTGTCTTGGAACTTTGCAGTTCATAGGGAATGAATCTCCAGTCGCTTTACCCTGGGGTGGCCGGGTGGCCATCTGCCTCCTGCCTCATTAGGATTTGCTGGATACATTTGATCTCTGTCACCATCACTCAGTTCTGTCATTATACCAAGAAAGCAGACAAAGCGAAATGGAAATCAGTGAGTGTGAATGTGTTTCAATAAATCTTTATTAATTGACACTGAAACTTGAATTTCACATACCTTTCACCTGTTGTGTAACATCATTCCTTTTTATTTCCATACCATTTAAAAATGTAACATCCACTCTGTGCTCCTAGATCATCCAAAAACAGGTGGTAGGCAGGATTTGGCTCATGGGCTTTTTATTTGGTTCACTCACCCTGGTATACAGGGAAGAAAATAAGAATATGACATATTCTTACGATTTCAGTAAGAGCTAATTTCAGTAAGCTTTATTCAAAAAATGTGTGAACTATAACATAACACATTAACTGTTATATTCTATATGCTCATTTAGAATCGAACAAAATGCATGCTTAAAGTACATGAAATGTGAGATGGTGTTATATGTACTATCACATAAATATTAACCCCCCACACACACTTTTTAAGCTATTTACATTGATGAAACTCTAAGAGATTATCCTAGATCAGTTGAAAGTGGGAGACATTTTCAGTCCTACTCCTGTTTAGCACTCATTTAAGGCCTAATGCTCAATTAGTCAATTAGCAGCCACCGGAAGAAGAAGGCTATCTCTTCATGCGTGTGTGCATTGGTGTGTGTGTGTGTGTGTGTGTGTGTGTGTGTGATTGAAAGTGAAAGATGATGTGTGTCAGACCTCTCAGTGTCCCTTTTAGATGCCACTAGCTCAATCACCACGGGCAATGGACCATAAGATACTTATGTATCTTCTGCTTGGCTTCATGCTTGATGCTTCTGATCAGACACAGCATTTCATTTCCAATATCACAGATGACAGGGTAAAATGCAGAATGTGTTGCTGCAAATGTCAAAAGGTCTGCGAAGAAAAGACAGCTCTGCCTCTGTGTTCGGATTAACAACAATTGAAAATAAATGCCTATTTCCAATTCTTTGGTCTTGTTTAAGTTTTATGTGTTTGATATTTGTTTGTTATTACCTACGTGTATCCAGGGATTTTTGCCTAGGCTGCAGAAAGAGAGGGAAAATAGAGATACAGAAAATCTTTTGCTAATGATTAATTCAGCTTCATTATTAAACCAGGATATTAAAAATGCTAACATCATGTACATTAATAGTTTTATTTGATAATTACCCACTTGATATAATAGACTGATGAGTTGTCACAATACAAGACCTTCAGCCATCTATTTTAACCTTTTCAGTTCAATTCAGTCCCTGAGTCATGTCCGACCCTTTGAGACCCCCATGGACTGCAGCACTCCAGGCTTCCTTGTCCTTCACCATCTCCAAGAGTTTGTTCAAATTCATGCCTATTGAGTTGGTGATGCATCCAACCATCTCATCCTCTGTCACCCCATTTCTCCTCCTGCCCTTAGTCTTTCTCAGCATCAGGGTCTTTTCCAAGAGTCCTGGAAAAGGGTCTTTTCCAAAGGGTCTTGGGAAAGACCCTTTTCCAGGATCTTTTCTTTGCATCAGGTGGCCAAAGGATTGGAGCTTCAGCTTTAGCATCAGTCCTTCCAGTGGATATTCTGGGTGGAATTCCTTTAGGATTGACTGATTTAATCTCTTTGCTGTCTAAGGGACTCTCAACCTTTTACTCTACAATTATTAATAATCATTTCTGAGACAAAAGTTTTAAGAAAGTGCTATACTTTTTTTTTTTGAAAGAGGTTATTGAACTGAATTGGGATTCTGAAGGCTAGGAAATAATATTGATACCTTTATTTCTTGCTTCTGATTGGCTCTGAACTTGTCCTTACCCAATTTATAGGTAAAGCATCAGTGTCAGTGTATTTTTCCCAACACTCTATTTCAGGAAATTCAACATATCCTGCAATCTGTACTTGAGAGACCACAGAAACCCAAAAAGAACATATGCAATTATTGACGCAAATAAGTATTGAATGAATTAACAAGTTATGGAATTCATGAATGAATGAATAAATGTTATTAATACCCATGGATGGGAAAGACTAGAGATCTCTTCAAGAAAATTAGAGATACTAAGGGAACATTTCATGCAGTGATGGGCTCGATAAAGGACAGAAAAGGTCTGGACCTAACAGAAGCAGAAGATATTAAGAAGAGGTGGCAGTAATACACAGAAGAACTGTACAAAAAAGATCTTCACAACCCAGGTAATCATGATGGTGTGATCACTCATCTCGAGCCAGACATCCTGGAATGTGAAGTCAAGTGGGCCTTAGAAAGCATCACTATGAACAAAGCTACTGGAGGTGATGGAATTCCAATTGAGCTGTATCAAATCCTGAAAGATGATGCTGTGAAAGTGCTGCACTCAATCTGCCAGCAAATTTGGAAAATGCAGCAGTGGCCACAGGACTGGAAAAGGTCAGTTTTCATTCCAATCCCAAAGAAAGGCAATGGCAAAGAATGCTCAAATGACCACACAATTGCACTCATCTCACACGCTAGTAAAGTGATGCTCAAAATTCTCCAAGCCAGGCTTCAGCAATACGTGAACCGTGAACTTCCTGATGTTCAAGCTGGTTTTAGAAAAGGCAGAGGAACCAGAGATCAAATTGCCAACATCCGCTGGATCATGGAAAAAGCAAGAGAGTTCCAAAAAAACATCTATTTCTGCTTTATTGACTATGCCAAAGCCTTTGACTGTGTGGATCACAATAAACTGTGGAAGATTCTGAGAGAGATGGGAATACCAGACCACCTGACCTGCCTCTTGAGAAATCTGTATGTAGGCCAGGAAGCAACAGTTAGAACTGGACATGGAATAGCAGACTGGTTCCAAATAGGAAAAGGAGTCCGTCAAGGCTGTTTATTGTCACCCTGCTTATCTAACTTATATGCAGAGTACATCATGAGAAACGCTGGACTGGAAGAAACACAAGCTGTAATCAAGATTGCCGGGAGAAATATCAGTAACCTCAGATATGCAGATGACACCACCCTGATGGCAGAAAGTGAAGAGGAGCTAAAAAGCCTCTTGATGAAAGTGAAAGAGGAGAGCGAAAAAGTTGGCTTTAAAGCTCAACAT
>SJYT01085039.1:0-61263 GCA_006410635.1 Cephalophus harveyi | reverse complement strand
GGAGAAGACTCTTGAGAGTCCCTTGGACTGCAAGGAGATCCAACCAGTCCTTTCTGAAGGAGATCAACCCTGGGATTTCTTTGGAAGGAATGATGCTAAAGCTGAAACTCCAGTACTTTGGCCACCTCATGAGAAGAGTTGACTCATTGGAAAAGACTCTGATGCTGGGAGGGATTGGGGGCAGGAGGAAAAGGGGACGACAGAGGATGAGATGCCTGGATGGCATCACTGACTCAATGGACATGAGTCTGAGTGAACTCCGGGAGATGGTGATGGACAGGGAGGCCTGGCGTGCTGCAATTCATGGGGTCGCAAAGAGTCGGACACGACTGAGTGACTGAACTGAACTGAATACCCATGGAAAATAGGACCCACTTGGAGGGAGTTTTCTTTCAGGTTCATTCTCTTTTACCATGAGCCATTAGAAAACTATATATGTGAACAGGTGGTTTTGTTCTTGAAGACTGGCTTCTGGTTTAGACATGTCTTTTCAGAAAGTTATGCATCTTGTTACTGAAAAGACAAGGTGATAATGGAAGAAAGAGGGGAAGCAGCCCTCCAAGGTCAGGATTCCTTACTTCTCTCAATAATATGGTTCATTGAAACAGTTCCACAACCTCATTAAATTTATTTTTATATGGTTCCTAGCCCTAATATTTTTTTTTCCTTGTGAAAAGATCAAATTTCTTTTAAATCCGTCTGGTTCCTTCATTTTCCCCAGTGTTTCCTGTCAGTGGAAATCTTATAAGTCAGTATTATATTCTGGCAATTTTGCATCCCATGAGCTAAATGTAATGCTTTGAAGTACAAGCAGAATACTTTTTAAGTAGGCATTTAATTTTAGTGGAATTTGCATTTGGCAGTCCCAATTCATCTGTTTCAACATCTGAGTGAAATAGCCCTCTTTGAATTCTAATGGAATGAATATAGTGAAATTAACCTTTTACCACAAAAACATACTATTCTAGGCAAAAGCTTTTACACTGTTCTGAATCACTTCTGTGGAGTTATGAGAGAGTGAATACTGTTAATTTAATTCAGAGAGTGATGAAAGCAGTTCTGAAAAGAGGATGCAAACATCCAGCTTCCTTAATTATCCTGTAAAGTGTCGTCAATAAATGTGGAACGCTGACCTGGAACTCTTAGCTCATTGTAACATTTGTCTCAGTATCAGTGGTGATGTTAAGCTATCTGCAAAATACCTAAACATAAAAAGCTCTTGAAATTTCCCTTTATGATTATACTTAACTTGGATTTTTGAACTAATTTGTTAGTCAACCCAGTCATCTTCAGTCAAGTTAAACATCAACAGAGTCAAGAAATTTTTCATAAGTATTTACCTTTTTTTCCTTTCAAACAGAGAAACTACGCATAGGAATGAGTTTTAAATTTTAAGCATTTTAATTAATATTTCTTTGGACAATATTAAAGCTACTAAACAATGTCCCTGGCCAGCTATCAACTGTTTACAAAACCTGTGTACAAAATCTAGTGCATTAAAAATATATATGCTGTTATTTGCTGTTGTTTAGTCACTGTCTGACTCTTTCGCAACCCCATAGACTATAGCCCACCATGCTTCTCGGTCTGTGGAATTCTCCAGGCAAGAATACTGGAATGGGTAGCTGTTTCCTTCTCCAGGGAATCTTTCAGACACAGGAATCAAATCCAGGTCTCTTGTATCTCCTACATTGGTAGGTGGGTTCTTTACCCCTGAGCCACCAAGAAAGCCCTGTATATAGTTATAATTTTGTGTGTGTATGTGTGTGTGTAATTTTGCCAAAATATTTAGATATTTAAAGTTCATTTTAAAAATCTTTAGTTCTTTAACAAAATATTTTCTGTGTCTCTTAGGTTGTGATTTTTTAAATGAAATAGTTTATAAAAGATCTCTGGTCTATTCTAGATCATTATGACTTGTTTTACTGGCATCTGGCAGTTACCAATTATCATGTAAAAATATGTTTGTATCTACCACTGAAGGAACTAGAGAATCATGTTATTGGAGAAAAAAGAAAATTAGAGATACCCAGGGAACATTTCATGCAAGGATGGGCTCGATAAAGGACAGAAATGGTCTGGACCTAACAGTATGCTGGGAGGGATTGGGGGCAGGAGGAGAAGGGGACGACTGAGGATGAGATGGCTGGATGGCATCACGGACTTGATGGACGTGAGTCTGAGTGACCTCTGAGAGATGGTAATGAACAGGGAGGCCTGGCGTGCTGCATAGAGTCGGACACGACTGAGAGACTGAACTGAATTGAACTGAACCTTTAACTTTTCTCTACTTACTGTGATGTGTAAAGACAGGAAAATAGGTTTTAAAAGTTTAGAAAATAATTTTGAGCATAGTTTTAAAGTTATTTTTTTTTTCTAAACTGCTCTGATTCTCCTCAGTCAGTTCAGTTCAGTCCAGTTGCTCAGTCATGTCCGACTCTGCAACCCCGTGGACTGCAGCACGCCACATTTCCCTGTCCATCACCAACTCCCAGAGATTACCCAAACTCATGTCTATCGAGTTGGTGATGTCACCCAACCATCTCATCCTCTGTCATCCCCTTCTCCTCCCACCTTCCGTCTTTCCCAGCATCATGTTTTTTTCCAATGTGTCAGTTCTTCACATCATGTGGCTAAAGTACTGGAGTTTCAGCTTCAGCATCAGTCCTTCCAATGAATATTCAGGACCGATTTCCTTTAGGATGGACTGATTGCAGTTCAAGGGACTCTCAAGAATCTTCTCCAACACCACAGTTCAAAAGCATCAATTCTTCTGTGCTCCGCTTTCTTTATAGTCCAACTCTCATCCATGCATGACTACTGGAAAAACTGTAACTTTAACTAGACAGACTTTTGTTGGCAAAGTAATGTCTGATTCTCCTGGAATAGGGTAATTGGAGTCACTTGGAGAGCTTGTTTAAACAGATTGAAAGGCCTCGCCCCCAGAGGTTCTGATTGGATAGTATGGGGAAGCAGGAGAGTTCAATTTTCTGATGAGGGTTCACTGTTGCTGCTTCTGCTGATCGAGAAACCATCCACTGTAAGTGAGTCTGACCATATCTTTTACTATTTTTTTTTTTTAATTAAAAGGGTTGCAGTGTGTTCCTGAGAAATAAGGAGCAAATTCTTAGAATCTCTTGTTTAGAGCAGGCGTTGAGGTCAAATGGCCTGTACTTGTGTATTTGCAGTCACAAGTTGTGGGGTTTGGAGCCAGTTGCTGTAACATTTTAGGTTTCAGTGGTTTATATATCGGGTATAATGTTATCTTCTTGTTGTTTATATGCTAATTCGTGTCCAACTCTCCTTGCAACCCGTGGACTGTAACCAGCTAGCTTCTCTGGCCATGAGATTTCCCAGGTAAAAATACTGGAGTGGGTTGCCATTTTCTTCTCCAGGAAATCTTCCTGAACCAAGGATTGAGCCCACCTTTTTGTGCATTGCAAGGCAGATTCTTTACCACTGAGGCATCAGGGAAGCCCATAATATTATCTACCAGAGGATTATTGTTGGTAATTAGATAATATTTATTAAACTGTAGACAAGAACTCTGGCATATAGAAAGAGCTCAAGTAATTCAATAAATCCAAACTATGGCTTGATGCTGAGCAAAACCAATAACTAAGTACTTAAATGCCAGGCTGGTCTTTTGATGCCAATGTTAGATATAAAATGAGTTAATAAGTGTCCCCCAGAATGTTTAAATGTTATGAGAAATGTTCCAAAGTGTACTTTGGCTATTAGTCTATTTTTTGAAGGTTGATTCAGAATAACAGTTTTTGAGTTATTTTATTTAAAAAATGTTCATTATTAGGAAATGCATGAATTAGTACTCATTGTTTCCACTTCTATTCCTGCAAAATAAGGCTATATTTTATAGTCAAAATTAAGCATAAATGGAAAAAATGAAAGTAGTTGTATCCCTATTGACATTTTGAATACTCTGAGATTAAGCAAGTAGTAATAATCAAGCTAATACAGATTAGGATGAATTGCAAGTGTTACTCAGCATGGACTAATTTGAAAAGTTTCCAAATTAAAATGGAAAAATACTTCTTGCTGCATTGTCTTCCTTGAAAATGTTTCAAGACAGATATAAATTTACTGTGATGTTATTATCAAGGAAATAAGTTGAAACGTGTGATTCTAATAGTATCATTGCTGAAGTAACTAATGTATTGAATGTTTTATATATTACATTCATGGAAACAGGGACAAGTGAAAAGTTAATTATCAATATGACCTTTGACCTAGTTAGCCTCTTTTTTGGTCTCAATTTTATTGTTTAATACAACCATAACTGTAAATTGGTTATAAGACAGTTACTTCCATCATATAACAATTGCACAATGATAAGAATTCAAGAAAATAACCTTTTGTTAAAGAACCTAGTGTAATACAGTGGCACCCAGTTGAAGGCATTCAATAAGTTTTAATTCTTGTCCAAACTCCCATAATTCTACCTTTTGCCAAGGCCTCAGTGCTTTTCACTAAAGGTCTCTCATATCTTATAGTATGATTTAGTGTTTAGTTCAATTCGTATTTGAGCAAATGAATGAAAGAAAATATCCTCTGGAGTTCACTTTCTAATGTACCTACTATCAAACTCCCATGTGAGGAAGTATCTTTAAATGTGCAAGATTAAAATTCACAGTCACATAAAATGAATAAAACTTTAATGTGGAATGTAGCATTTTTGAATTCTTAAATTCAAGATACCAGAGAAAGAAAATCTTTACAGAAACTAGTTAAAATGGCTTTGGTAAGTGCTCAGGATGAGAAAACAAGCCACTAATTTTACATCTAGATTAGAATATATTTTCTCTCTTATTTTCTCATCACAGTTAGGTAGCATTGAGGTTCCATCCTTCACAGAGGAAGAAAAATAAATAAATCACTCCCTAAAGGTCTGTTTGAGTCCTGATAGCTTGATTCTCTTTGAAAGCCTTGAACGTCTTATGTGCTAAAATTCAGAGCTTCACTAACTTTTATATTGTCCCTGGCTAAAATGACTTATTTGAGTGGGGGGTTATTTCTTATCTCATTGGAAGCTGTAAAAAGAAGCGGTCTTTGTATCTTTGAACAGATGAAATGCTTTAACATTGCTCAAAACTTGTCCAAGATGCTAATCTAAATCCTCAGCTAGACCATTTGAACATACAACCACACAGACCAAAGACAATTCAGTTTAAAAGAAATCTTGCAGGAATCAGATAATAGATCTTAGGCTATTTGGATTTCCTCACAGATTAAGAGAAGCAACAGGCAACAACACCGCTCCTCAAAACAGGAGTTGAACTATTTTCTGTATGTGGAACAGGGTAACCATTTTATCCATTGTTACGAACTTGCTCCAGAATTCGAGCAGTGTATATCGCAACTAGCACTGGGCATTGCTACCTTGGACCTCACGATCTCCTCAATTTTAGCATTCTAAAATCTACTCCTCAATGTTTTCCTCTCCATATTCACTTCTCACACAGCTGTTCTTGTCTGCCAGCTTGTTGGTGTGTGGTATCACAGGCCTTTTAAGCTTGAATAACCTCAGAGTTATCCTTAATTTGGTTACTGATTCGTTTTGACTCTGAGATGGAGATGAGCATGTAGGGGTTCCTAGAGGAGTTCTTGGGATCACTTAGCGTGGAACAGAAGAGAAGGGAGGGAGGGTGGGGAAGGGAGAAAGTCTTGTGTACTCTTAACAAAGCTCCCGGCTGACCTCCTTAGAAGCTGAAATCTAGGATGGTCCCTCAGCCCTGTCCTGAGATTTAGAGATGGGAGTGGGGCTTGCTGCTCCACTTTCACAATTACTGGATGTATGGCATCCCACTCCGGTACTCTTGCCTGGAAACTCCCATGGACGGAGGAGCCTGGTAGGCTGCAGTCCATGGGGTTGCTAAGTCAGACACGACTGAGCGATTTCCCTTTCACTTTTCACTTTCCTGCATTGGAGAAGGAAATGGCAACCCACTCCAGTGTTCTTGCCTGGAGAATCCCAGGGATGGCGGAGCCCAGTGGGCTGCCATCTGTGGGGTCACACAGAGTTGGACACGACTGAAGTGACTTAGCAGCAGCAGTTTCCCTCCAGAGAGGGAAGTGATCTTGGTCAAAGTGTCTTTCTTTCATCAAGGAAATTCTGAAGGGGGAAATGACCCTTCAGTTATGGAGGGTTATCTGGCAATCTCTACTGTGGACTTCTTATCTTCTTAAATAAGATGGTATTTGTCAAAAATATTCCTCTTTATTTCCAGCACCCCACCCCCTACTATTCTACCATTGTTGCTGGCCAAAATCTTGCCCACTGAAGCTTAATGGAGAAAAAATATGGAGTTTGGAGGAAATAGACAGGTACCTTTAATTCTCAGCAGCGCAGAGGGGACCACAGTGGGCTCCTACCTCAAGAACTGTGCCCACTCCCTCCATGAGGAGTCTAGGGGCTTATGTAAGGCAAGGGCTCCCAATCAGGAGTTGGTGATCAGGAACAAAGGGGGTAGGATCTTGATTTCTTCCTCTTGCATTTTTTTTAAAGACCTTCATAAACTGGCATCAGTAACCCAGTGATTGAGTCTGGCAGTTCAGTGCCTCTGCGGCCTTCTTTCTGATATGTAACTACAAGGGGAAGGCTGTTGTGAGGGTAAACGCCAGACAGGGAATGTATTTAGCATAGAGTTAAAGGAGAAAATGTGAACTGGAGCTCCTGCAGGGTTAGGGGACCAAAAAGCAAAGTTAGTTACAGGCATTCAGATTTAGGAGGCAGAAAAGCAAGCTTAGCTACAGACATGCAGAATTAGGAGCAGTTCAAGTAAAAAACGGTGTGTTCAGGCCTGCTCACGGTTCTCTTTATCTTCTTTGTTCTCAGGAAAGAGAAGGAGAAAAGCTCATTCTTTTTTTCCTTTTCACTGTAACACCATCATCTTAGTTTAGGCATTTATACTGCCTAACATCTAGACACTTAGAGATAACTGAGGCTTCCCAACTGGGCTTAATCTAACCAATCCAATCCACTGTTTTTTCACTACACTCTTTAAACTCACATAACTCTGCTATACCATGTCATTAGAGAGCTCAGTAGTTCTCACTAGCTCTCCTTTCGGCAACAGGAGCAAATTCTTGAGTTTACAGCTGAAGAACCAACTGTCTGCACTATATAGCTATTGCAGCCTCTTTCCCTCAAGCACTTATTTACTTTTTTTGGTGCCATTGATTCCTTGAATTTCTTCGTGTGTGCTACTGCCACTTCATCATAGCTAGTCCCACTTTTTTTTTTTCTCTTTGGTATAAAACTTTATTCTTACTAATTTTTCATTTCAGGATTTTTTCAGGCTTACATAATAGTTATAAGAATAATACACAATTCCCATATAGCCTTAACTTAGATTCCCCAAATGTCAACCTGTTATATGATGACATTACATTGATCATTATCCAGAAATTAACATTGATAGATGACTTTAATCTATAGACCTTACTGTTTATAGACTTCATCACTTGCCTGATCGATGTCTTTTTCTGGACAAGGACTACACACTGCATTTAGTTGTCATGTCCCTCTTACTTTAGACGGTTTCCCAATCTATCTTTGTCTTTCATAAACATGAAGCGCATAGGACAATTATTTTTTAGAATGTCCCACATTTTGAATTTGTTTAGGATTTTTGGTAAGTGATGCCATATCCTTTGTGCATCGTATCAAGAGGCACAAGGTGTTGCCATGTCTCATTTCTGGTGACATTAACATCCATCACCTGAGGTGGTTTCTCTACGTTAAAGTTACTGTTTTTTTCCTTTCACAATAAGGACTTAGTGGGGAAACATTTTTTAAGACAGTGTCAGTATCCTGTTTCTTCTTATACGTTTTCATCTAGCATTTGTCTATTAATTTTCAGTTCAGTTCAGTCGCTCAGTCGTGTCCAACTCTTTGCAACCCCATGAATCGCAGCACGCCAGGCCTCCCTGTCCATCACCATCTCCCGGAGTTCACTCAGACTCACATCCATCGAGTCAGTGATGCCATCCAGCCATCTCATCCTTGGTCGTTCTCTTCTCCTCCTGCCCTCAATCCCTCCCAGCATCAGAGTCTTTTCCAATGAGTCAACTCTTCTCATGAGGTGGCCAAAGTACTGGAGTTTCAGCTTTAGCATCATTCCTTCCAAAGAAATCCCAGGGCTGATCTCTTTTAGAATGGACTGGTTGGATCTCCTTGCAGTCCAAGGGACTCTCAAGAGTCTTCTCCAACACCACAGTTCAAAAGTATCAATTCTTTGGTGCTCAGCTTTCTTCACAGTCCAACTGTCACATCCATACATGACCACAGGAAAAACCATAGCCTTGACTAGACAGACCTTAGTCGGCAAAGTAATGTCTCTGCTTTTGAATATGCTATCTAGGTTGGTCATAACTTTTCTTCTAAGCATCTTTTAATTTCATGGCTGCAGTCACCATCTGCAGTGATTTTGGAGCCCAAAAAATAAAGTCTGACACTGTTTCCACTGTTTCCCCATCTATTTCCCATGAAGTGATGGGACCAGATGCCATGATCTTTGTTTCATGAATGTTGAGCTTTAAGCCAACTTTTTCGCTCTCCATTTTCACTTTCATCAAGAGGCTTTTTAGTTCCTCTTCACTTTCTGCCATAAGGGTGGTGTCATCTGCATATCTGAGGTTATTGATATTTCTCCCATTTTTTCTGGAACTCTCTTGCTTTTTCCATGATCCAGCGGATGTTGGCAATTTGATCTCTGGTTCCTCTGCCTTTTCTAAAACCAGCTTGAACATCAAGAAGTTCATGGTTCACGTATTGCTGAAGCCTGGCTTGGAGAATTTTGAGCATTACTTTACTAGCGTGTGAGATGAGTGCAATTGTGCGGTAGTTTAAGCATTCTTTGGCATTGCCTTTCTTTGGGATTTGAATGAAAACTGACCTTTTAGGATGCATTTTTATTACTGTGATGCTTTCCAAATAATGTTATTCATTTCCATCATTTGTTCTACATTTATTACTTGGGATATTATTATAAAGAAGATCTTACTCTTCTCACTATCGATATGTACTCCTGGATGTTTATTTTATCCTCTGGGCTATAATGTATCACTGTCAATATCTTTTCTCAAAATTTTCCCAAATTTGGCCACTAAGAAGTCTTTCAAGTTGAATCCTATGCTTTTTGACATGTCTGCATCATTTTTTTTAGCACTTTTTGAATGGAATCTTGTTCATATTCTGATTCATCTGTAAATCAAGGAGTGATCCTAGCAAGGAGTCATCTAGCCTATATTTGATAAAAGCTGGCATTAGAGAACTGCATGTCTAATGCCAGAAGAATTCTCCTGCAGAGAGTTTTTTTTTTCCTTTAGTTTTATTGAGATATAATTGGCATTATGTAAATTTAAATTATCATGCATATACATTTTGAAATTATATATTTGAAATTATACATTATGTTTTTGAATATTGCATAGCTTTTAGATGTACAGCATGATATTATACATGTATATTTTTGAATCTTATTGCCATAATAAGATTAGTTAATTCATCTATTGCTTCCCATAGTTAACTTTTTTATGGTGAGAATATTTAGGATTTACTGTCTTAGCAAATTTCAAGTATGCAATACAGTAACATTAACTGTAGTCATGTTCTAGCCAAACACTCTGAGACGCAAACTCATTCAGAAGGACAGCGTGGGTAGTGGAGTGGCATTTATTACACCAGCAGGTCCGAGGCAGAGTTTCCTCTCCAGGGACCCTGACAGATTTTTGTGAAAACGTTATATACCCTAAGTGTACGTGCACAAGCCCACATCCCCATATTCCTCAGTCCTACTATGGAAAATGTCAAAGGGAGATACAATCAGGTTATAGCCGTGATTCATAATCAGAAGCATCAGCAGGTTATACATTGTAGCTTACACCAATGGGTGCCATAAAGATTACAAAGGTGATTGACTACATAGGGCATTATTACATTCTTTCCTGAGATGGAAAATCTTGGTATAGAATATGGTGTTTATCAGTCCTGGAGGCCTGTTCCACCTTAGGAATGTTATCTCCATGGCTACCAGGCACATAGTCCAAAGTTCACTGAGAATGTAAGATGGAGTTTCCTTCTTTTCCAGGATGGAGTCAGCTTGGCCCGTTCTTTCCTCCTTCAGTCACTATGCTATACTTTGGACCCCTTGAACTTAACTGTTTGTGGAACCAAAGGTTTATATCTTTTGACCATGTTTCTCCATTTCTACCTTTCTCCAGTCCCTGGCAGCCACCATGTTACTCTGTGCTCCTAATAGCTTGATTATTTTAGGTTCCACCCATTACTGAGAAAATCCAGCATTTGTCTTTCTGCATCTGACTTCTTTCACTGATCCTAATGTCCTCCAGGTTTATCTGTGTTGTTGCAAATGGAAGGGTTTCCTTCCTTTTCGAGACTGAATAATGTTCTGTTGTATCCAACCCTTTTCTTTGTGCATTCATTTGAAGATGGGCCTTTAAGTTGTTTTCTTGTCTTTGCTGTTTTGAACAATGCTGCAGGGAAGGTGTGGTGCAGATATCTCTTCAATCTCTTGTTTCCATTTTCTTTGGATATTTACACAGTGGGATTACTGGACCACATAATAGATGTGTTTTCAACTTTTCAAGATATGTTCATACTGATTTCCATAGTGGCTATACCAATTTACATTTCCCGTAGCACTGCACAATGATTTCCTTTTCTCTACATCCTCACCAGCATTTGTCTTTTTGCTGGTAGTCATTCCAACAGATGTGAGGAGGTATCTCATTGTGGCTTTGACTTGCATTTCTCTGTTGATTAGTGATGTTGAACATCTATTCAACATTTACCTGTTGGCAATCTACCTGTCTTCTTTGGTAGAGTGTCTATTCAGGTCTTTTTCCTGTTTTTAAATAGTATAATTTTTCATATATATATACATATATATGGTTGTATGAATTCCTTGTTTTGTTTGGATATTAGCTCTTCGTTAGATAAATGGTTTGCCAATGTTTTCTCCATTCCTTACCTAAGTTTGATCCTTCAGGGAAATTGTGCAATCAAATGAATGATGAGATTCTGTCCTCCTGCTCTTGTTTTTAGAAGCCATTTAGGTTTTGATTGACAAACACATTTTGTGGTGTTTGTATTCAAATAGTGATCATTTAAAAGTATTAATAAGAAAGCCTTGTGGACTAAACCCAAAGGAAAATTCTCTCAGATTTCCACACTATTCTCAGAGGGGACCACAAACGTATTAGAACAGCCAAAGGAGATTCTGGTTCTGCTGAGTATGTGCCATACTCAAAGGATTCTGGGAGACGTAGGCAGCCCCCAAGAATTAGTTCATGTGTGAATGCCTTCCCCTATACTTCTTTTTTCCTTCATTCTGTAGGAACATTTCCAGTGTTCTGTGGGAAATAAATTGGTGAATGTTTCTATCTTTTAGAAATTTCAGTCTAATTAGGAGAGAAAAGCATGAATCACGTAAATCAGATTAAATTTGTTCTTAAGATTCAAGAAAAACAGCATATTCAGAAAAAAAAAAAGAAATTAAGTTTGGCCAGATCTGAATTGAACAATAATTGTAGTTGAAATATTGAAATTTAATCAGAGTGTTTGAGGTAGTATATGAGTACAAAGCATTTAATTTAGAATATCATTAACTTTAAAATATGTTGCAATTTGAAGTGGATTCATAATATTGTTGTTCTTGTTTAGTTGCTAACTCTTGTCCCAACTCTTTGAAACCCCATGAACTGCAGCACGCCAGGCTTCTCTATCCTTCGCTATCTCCCAGAGTTTGCTCAAACTCATGTCCATTGAGTCAGCGATTCCATCCAACCATCTCATCCTATGTCGCCCCCTTCTCCTCTTGCCCTCAATCTTTTCCTGCATCAGAGTCTTTTCAGAGTATAACAAGAGAATTTAATTCAAATGTAAGAGGAAGGACACTGTCCTGCAGTTTGCATGTCAATGATATTAAATACAAAATGAAAATGAAGACGGAGAAGAAAGAATGGCTGTGTAGGGCCACGAATATGACAACATGTTTAAGCAGATAACTCTACCTGATCAGAATATTACTGTCATGAGACAGAACACCTTGAAATCTAAAGAAACATTTTCAAGGTTGTTAAGGAGAAAAGCAGTTATGAGCAAAATAGTTTTCATCAAACTCATGCTTTGTAATAATAATTTCTAGAAGCAATAAAGGAATAGATTCAGAAAATCTGGGGATATGTAAACGTCTCTAAAGACTTTGTTACATCCTTTTAGAAAAGTGCAACATAATAGTGAAAATGACTCAGTTTCACTTGTAGGAACAATTGAGCACATATTGAATCAGGAAAATCGCTGAGATGGTTGAACAACAAAACTCAAAGTGATCATATTTCTTCATTTTCCTTGTTGTTATGGTGATTTGTGTATTCAGATCCTAACAATGTGAATAGCATGATGGAGAAGTGATTATGCATTGCTGAATGCCTTTATAAGAGTTCAGGAAAAAGAAATTACCACTTTAGCATAAATGTATTGTTACTGCCTGAGTGATGATAGCTGCGTGTTTGTCCCTTTTCTCTACTCAGCAAACACTGTTCATTTCAAGGTTCTGTTGTTATATCAAGCAAGAGATTCCAACTGAGAAATGATATGATTATAACCACACACCTCTCCCATGGAAGTGTTTCTGCTATGCGTCTGTTCATGGAATAATTGCAATATGAAAGTGGTGTCCTTTAGACACACACTTTTGGTGTTTAGTCACTAAATCATGTGCAACTCTTTTTCTGGCCCCATAGACTGTAGGCTGCCAGGCTCCTCTGTCTGTGGGATTTTCTAGGCAAGAATACTGGCGTGGGTTTCCATTTTCTTTTCCAGGGGATCTTCCTGACAGAGGGATTGAACTCACATCCTGTGCATTAGGAGAATACTTTCCCACTGAGCCAGCTGGGAAGCCCTTAGATAGGCGTATTTAGAGACATACATGCTTTTACATGTGTATTGCTGTGTGCTCATGTTAGAAAGGCTCCTAAAAATTTATTTCTATGTTTTCATGTGATTGTCACTATAACATTTAAATCTTGAACAGCTAGGGGAAAAAAAAAAAAATTCAGATGGGCTGCTTGATTATCTTAAAGTGATACCTTTTCCCAGGAAGTGTTGTGAAGACAACAAACACAATAATTTTAGGGTCCAGATTTTCCTATTGCCAAACCAAATGTCATTACGTGTGAAAAATGTCATTACATATGAAAAAAACATGGTCATATTACAATCTTTTGCTAGAATTAACTAATAATACTCTAATATGAATATCAACAAGTAGCAACAAAATCATAGAAGAATATTTACTGTATGAATTTTTAAATAAATCCCTTGCTTGAATTTCCTCTCTGAAATTGTGAAGGATATTTTAAAGTAGAATGACACTTCATCTCTTTCCTGGGAAAGTATTTCTCCCACTGTAGCAAGTTGTTACTGCGTATAAATGATAGTGGTTCGATTTTCATGTTCTGTTCTGTGCCCACACGTGTTTTAAAATGTCGTGCTGCAAATTCATCATTTGTCTTGACGACAACTAATATCTTGAGAGTCATGATTTTCTTCTAGTTGAAAACAAAAAATTGCAATTGACAGTTTCTGAAAATGTTTAATACTTTGGAGGTCCCACCAATGCCGTTTTATGTAGTATATAAGCCCTTCAGGAAGGTAGAATTGATCTAGTATCTGATCTGCTCTGCCCTCTTATATGTATTACTATGATAATTTTCTGGTGCTAAGCAGGCAGGGCATGTCTTGGGGATCCTCTCACTTCCTTTAGAAAACTGCTATACCAACAATACAGGTGTTAGCTGATAAAGATTGTTAAAAGGTTGAGTTCAGCCTATGGGGAAAAGGAACAAGTAACATATGACATTGTAGCTTACTGTTGATGAACACTGACTCTGTGATTTGGTACTTTTTAAAATAAGCATTGTTCTAAAATTGTTTGGTTTCTCTCAAGCACAAGGCAAGTAATCTTACTATTGGAATTTTTTCTATTGCACTCTATTTTCCTTTTTACGAAAGAAATTTTATGAATTGTTTGAAGCATAGATCAGTGTTATTGTTCACATTTTGAGTATTACTGTTAAAGTTCTACTAGAAAGCTTTTGTTTCCTTTTCACACTTGTAATTTTAAAGGTTTGAGGAATTCTTAAGTGTAATTTTATGATAATTAGGGAAGCAGTTTTTTCTAGCTGCTGCTGCTAAGTCGCTACAGTCAGTCGTGTCCGACTCTGTGTGACCCCATAGATGGCAGCCCACCAGGCTCCCCCGTCCCTGGGATTCTCCAGGCAAGAACACTGCAGTGGGTTGCCATTTCCTTCTCCAGTGCATGAAAGTGAAAAGTGAAAGCGAAGTCTCTCAGTCGTGTCTGACTCTTTGCGACCCCGTGGACTGTAGCCTACCAGGCTCCTCTGTCCATGGGATTTTCCAGCCAAGAGTACTGGAGTGGTTGCCATTTCCTTCTCCTTTTTCTAGCTATATAGAATTTAAACTTTATAGTGACAGTCACATGAAAGATAAAAATAAACCTTGTAGCAAATTTTGGGACTGATATCTGCTATAAATCAGTAACTCATAAAATGTGATTTTGGATTTTTTGGGGGGATATTAAACCATACATCTATTTTTCTTCCTCCCAAGAATGTAATTAGTGATTAGCTTAGATTATTTTCAGGTACTCAATTATAAGGAAGCTTTACGTATTTGAAGTTATGTGAAATCACTATGTCAATATTAATGGAATCTATTTTATGAGAATTAATATACTTCATTATTTTTTAAATATAGTTTTCCTTATTGTGGTTGTTCTGAGTTTTAACTATTTCTGACATCCTTTTTCTATGACCTTTGCATGCTTGGCCATTCAGTTGTGTCTGACTCTGCATCTCCATGGACTGCAGCCCACCAGGCTCCTCTGTCCATGGGATTTTCCAGGCAAGAATACTGGAGTGGGTAGCCATTCCCTTCTCTAGGATATCTTCCTGACCCAGGGATAGAATCCAGCTCTCCTGCATTATTTCAGGTGGATTTTTAACCTCTGAGCCACCAGGGAAGCCCTTCTATGACCTTTGAGTTCAGTTCAGTTGCTCAGTCATGTCCGACTCTTTGCGACCCCATGAATCACAGCACGCCAGGCCTCCCTGTCCATCACCAACTCCCGGAGTTCACTCAGACTCAGGTCCATCGAGTCCATGATGCCATCCAGCCATCTCATCCTCTGTCGTCCCCTTCTCCTCCTGCCCCCAATCCCTCCCAGGATCAGAGTCTTTTCCAATGAGTCAACTCTTCGCATGAGGTGGCCAAAGTACAGGCGTTTCAGCTTTAGCATCATTCCTTCCAAAGAAATCCCAGGGTTGATCTCCTTCAGGATGGACTGGATGGATCTCCTTGCAGTCCAAGGGACTCTCAGGAGTCTTCTCCAGCACCACAGTTCAAAAGCATCAATTCTTCGGCGCTCAGCCTTCTTCACAGTCCAACTCTCACATCCATACATGACCACAGGAAAAACCATAGCCTTGGTTAGATGGACCTTTGTTGGCAAAGTAATGTCTCTGCTTTTGAATAGGCTATCTAGGTTGGTCATATTGATGCCATCCAGCCATCTCATCCTCTGTCGTCCCCTTCTCCTCCTGCCCCCAATCCCTCCCAGGATCAGAGTCTTTTCCAATGAGTCAACTCTTCGCATGAGGTGGCCAAAGTACAGGCGTTTCAGCTTTAGCATCATTCCTTCCAAAGAAATCCCAGGGTTGATCTCCTTCAGGATGGACTGGATGGATCTCCTTGCAGTCCAAGGGACTCTCAGGAGTCTTCTCCAGCACCACAGTTCAAAAGCATCAATTCTTCGGCGCTCAGCCTTCTTCACAGTCCAACTCTCACATCCATACATGACCACAGGAAAAACCATAGCCTTGGTTAGATGGACCTTTGTTGGCAAAGTAATGTCTTTGCTTTTCAACATGCTATCTGGGTTGGTCATAACTTTTCTTCCAAGGAGTAAGCGTCTTTTAATTTCTTGGCTGCAGTCACCATCTGCAGTGATTTTGGAGCCCCCCAAAATAAAGTCTACCACTGTTTCCACTGTTTCCCCATCTATTTCCCATGAAGTGATGGGACCGGATGCCATGATCTTTGTTTTCTGAAAGTTGAGCTTTAAGCCAACTTTTTCACTCTCCATTTTCACTTTCATCAAGAGGCTTCTTAGTTCCTCTTCACTTTCTTTAGGTGCCTTTAAATGAAGCACTTACAATGCATGAACAGCTCTTCATTATTTTGCAGATATGTAGACGAACTAAGTACAAAGTTCTTCAAAGTACCACATATCAGTTTAAAGAAACCACTGTGAGTCACATAGTACATAGAAAAGCCTGCTGTGTGGCTCATTTAACAAGGTCTGAGAGCCCCCCAGCCCACCTAATCTACATTTTTGTCCAAGACCAAGTTTATTTACTCCCATGGCTCTAAATATCTTTCAAACACTAATCTCTACAGTTTTTGTATCTCCAGCCCTGACTTCTTCATTATTAGAATATAGGATTCATGCACCCAGTTGCTTTAGAAACTGCACCAGCCAATGAGGAAATTCAGAAAGATTCTGAGTCAGTTTACCCAAACATAGCTTTCCAGGTATCTGAGGAAATCTCTTACATTGATTTAAAAAGAAAAAAAAAAAAGGAAAAAAAGGAAAATTTGTAAGAAATAGAGACTATACAGAGGGAAGAAAGATTTAGAAAGAGTAATGTTTTCTGATTGAACACAAAGTAACTTATCTATTAACAAGGATAAGATGCTGTCGTAAATAGCATTTGGAGATCTAAAATAAACCCTTATAAACTAAAAAATATAATGCAGAAATTTTGGAAATGTGAGTTTTGAGTTTCAAGAAGCTCAGTGTGAGTTTTGAGAAATAAAATTGAGGAAATCACCCAGGAAATGAAACAAAAAGACAATGAGATGGAAAACATAATATGAAAGATAATAATATGATGAAAAATATTAAATAATAAAAGTTCTAGAAAGAGAAAATAGAAGGGATGCATTTTTCTATAAAATACTTGTAGAATATTTTTCCTAACTGAAGGTCATGTGTTTTCAGAATTACAGGGAACAATGTCTAGCCAAGTGGATGAAAATGCACTAACACCAAGGCAGATAATTATGAAATTTCTGAGCAGTCAGGATAAAATGAAGGTACCACAAGCTTCTTCTTAAAAATAAAGAAAAACCTTACTACATACATAAGATCATGAATCAAAATGGTTTTGGCTTTCTCCGCAGCAAGACCAAAAGCAAGAAGACAATAGAATACTGCCTTGAAAATTCTGAAGAAAAATGATTTCTAACCTAGAATTCTATATCTAGCCAGTTACAACTCAGTTATTCTCAGCCATACAGCTATTTATCTCCTTTGCTATCATGCCGTGGAAGTTAATGGGAGGTGTTCCCTTCCAAACAAGGAAGTAAATCTAGAAAAGAGGGTGAGGATTCTGAAAACTGGAGCCATAACAGAGAAGAGAAAGAATTTCTGGCAGGATGGAGAAGGAAAGTGTATAGAGGGTGTGAAAAGCAAAGTGCTTCCCATTCTCAAGGAATTGTAATAACAAATGGGAAAAATCACACAGACTCATTGTAAGGATCGAGATCATACATGTATAGAAGACACTAACACACTAAGACATTAACGTATATGTAAGTAGTCAAGTTTCCATGCTGGTTGTAGCTATGAAACTTATTTTAGAACACCTCTTGCTTAATATGTGTTAGGCTATGTAGTGGTGGGAGTAATCCAAAGTATAATGAGACCGATGTTCCAATAATCATCAGATGTTCTTTCTCATTTTGCTTTTATAACACCAGATTTTCCAAAAGCCTAATGTCTCATTGAGGAAAGCACTGATTAAAAATATTAAGCCTTGTGTTTTCTAACAGAATCAGTGCTTATCAGATTGCAGAATTTTGACAAAGGGATATTTTTCATACAGACTCAGTTGAGTCTGTGTGCTTACCCTGGCTGCAGAGCTGTGCATTTATTTCCCTTGGAGTTTTGCTGAATTAATAATTTCTTTTTGGAAGGGTATTACTGTAGCCAGTGGGCTTTTCAAGTTGTGTTTATCTTGAGTTTGCAATTCGGTTGAATGGAAGAAACTATATTTAAATATGAATCACTTCAGATTAAAAAGAAGGCATTTTTGGTGGGGAGAAAGACACCACAGAATATTCACCATCTAGTAGAATGTTTATCAACGTTGTTCACAACATGAATGCAAGCTCTAACTAGGGGCAGATTTTCAACCTAGATTTCCAGATGTGATATAAAGCCATCAGCTTAAATTTCAGGGTGTTGACTTTGTATTACACCAGAATCAATCTTGATTCCTCTTTACGATCTGTGGAAAGTAGTTTTCAATTTGCAATATTTATAGATGATTATAGATGATATAAATGCATGTGCAGCTCTGTCCAATGGAAGGACTGCAAGCAAGAGCACTCCAATAGTTATGAACATGTCAGGAATGTAGATCTTGGTTCCTGATTATTGTTCTCCACTAACGGATCACAGCTTCTTAGGAAAAATGGCTAGTTTCAGGGCCTTATTGTTGGTACCTTATTTTCAAGTAATTCAGGATGGACAAAGATTCTTCCTACTATTCTTGCTAACATAGGAAAAGTACAAGATGAGTCTGACATGTCTACTTGTGTCAGACAGAAAGTAAGAAAGTGCTCAAGAATGATGGTGTTACGTCAGAAGTGCGTGGGAGCTGCTCTAAAGGAAATCCCGTTTGCCAAATCTGAAACAGTTTGAACATCAAAACAGTGATGGTAACAGATTCTAATATTAAATAGTGTAAGAATTCTTGTTTACTTCTGTGATAAATAAAAATATGAATAAATCAGTGAAGGAAAGAGAAGAGAAAGGTTTCGTTACAGAGGACGGGCAGCCAAGCGAGGTGGAAGGAACGAGAGAATGAGAAAGTCGAGTATGACAGCCACCAGGGCAACTGTGATTCTGCCAAGTAACGTAATGGAAACAAAAACTAGCGTGCCAAAATTTGATGGGAGAATGGAATATTTACATAATCATAATCTAAATGTACCTCCCTCCAAAGTAAAGATGAATTGAAATATGAAATAGGGTAACTGTATAGTGGGAAGGCTGGCAAGTGGTCAAAGTTAATATCACTAGTAAATGGGACAAATGATATCATGTACTACCTGTAGGTAAGCAGGTTCATTTCTGTGATGTTCCTGCCAAAATATTTAACTTGAATTTTACTGGGAGGAAAGATGAGAGAGACCAAACTGAAGGCCATTCTACAAAAATTGGAGAAGGAAATGGCAACCCAGTCCAGTGTTCTTGCCTGGAGAATCCCAGGGACGGGGCAGCCTGGTGGGCTGCCGTCTATGGGGTCACACAGAGTCGAACACAACTGAAGTGACTTAGCAGCAGCAGCAGCGGCTACAAAAATTTGGACTATGATTTAAAAGTGTCAAGGAAAGAATGGGAACTTCTAGATTCCTGCATAAAAACTAAATGTGACATGATTCTGATATCGATCTTTTTGCCGTCAAGCGGCATTGGGGCTTCCTAGGTGTGTCTAGTGGTAAAGAACCCACCTGTCATTTCAGGAGACATAAGAGACACAGGTTTGATCGCTGGATCAGGAAGATCCCCTGGAAGAGGAAATGGCAACCCGCTCCAGTATTCTTGCCTGGAGAATCCCATGGACAGAGAAGCCTGGGGGCTACATTCCATGGGCTTGCAAAGAGTTAAACAGGACTAAGTGACTTAGCATGCATGTAAGCACAGTATCAGTATAATTGATGAAATTGAAATAAGATTAGTGAATTTGATGATAGCAGTTAGTATATAAATGTCCTAATTTTGAAAGTCATTCTGGTTATATAGAATACTCTTCTTTTGTAGAAATTAAATACAATACTATTTGGAGAGGATGGAAATGATGTTGGTACCTTATTTTCAAGTAATTCAGGATGGAAAAAGATTCTTCCTACTATTCTTGCCGCTTTTCTGTAAATTTGAAATTATTTTCAAATTTAAAAATGAAATAATAGGAATATGGAGAAATAATGGTTTAGGAAAAAAGTATCAGAGTTAAGAAATGAAAGTTTTATTCAGAATTGAACATAAATAATAATTGTAAATGTAGTTAGAACTTAAACATAAGTGACAAAAATAATTCTAGAGAATTTTAATTCTGGGGAATTTAAAAGTTAACTGGTTTGAAATTGGGAATGTTGATACTTGAAGGTAGTCAAGAAGAAATGAAACAGATTAGACCTTTAAAACATATTTAAGGAGTTTCCATGCCAAAGCTTTTGAAAACATTATTTGTAATGAGATTGAAAGCTTTGACTTGGATATAAAATGAACTTAGAAATGAAAATGGGAGACTGAGATGAAAGGTTTCCCCAATCCTGCCCCAGACTATGTACATTTAAATACTGGCATGTTTAGGGATCTGTCAAGTGCTGGAATCATTATAGACATTTTTGTATTGGCCTGGAGGAGTGTGCTTAAGATGGAATCTCCATGTTTGCAGATAACTGACAATTCTTTAGATGATAAAATGTCAAACTAATAGACCCTTATTTTTAAAAGTGCTTAAAGCTATTTTTGACCAAGAGGGAAAGGAAATAAGCATAAAGAAATATGTAGAGAAAAATAATCCAATCTATTTATGGGTTACAATCTGTCAGTTTCATGACAGCAAACATGGCAAGGAATGATTTTCCTAAGTCACTGGTCCTGTTTGTTGGATCCAAAAGCTCAAGACGATTTTGGGAGAGTGAGTTGACAGTTTCACTGTTGAGAGCAGATCTGGAGTAGTGTTTGCAATTATATTTACTAAACCTCAAGAGAGGTATAGCAGACCTAGAGTGAAGGTTATGTTAAACCTTGCATTTGTCTTCTGAATCAGGACTAAGCTTTTAGCTTTTGTGCTAAATATTTTCTCAATCTGACACCAAAATTTCCTTGGGTTATAGTTTCCCTGCATTAAGCAAACTTTTTAAACTGAATTTTAATCAAATACAGCTTCTCATCGCTCTGTCTCCATATCAGCTCTTTGATACTGGCTGTTCTTCTGCCTAAAATGCTTTTTTTTTTTTTGGCCTCACCTCTGAGCCATTTTCACCATCTCCATTTCCTGCATTTTCTTGGAAGCTTCTTGGAACATTTTGTCCATACCCATCTACTTCCTCTGAATATTTATGGCACATGTTATTAGCAAAATTTCTTCAGCAAATAATCATTCACTCCTTTGTGAGGTACCATGGAGTCTTACTATTAGCTTCGCCTACCCTTCTCCTGGGTTTGACCCCTGGGTCGGGAAGAAACTCTGGAGATGGGAATGGCGATCCACTCCAGTGGGCTTCCCTGGTGGCTCAGAGGTTAAAGCATCTGCCCCTGATGCGGGAGACCCGGGTTTGATCCCTGGGTCGGGAAGATCCCCTGGAGAAGGAAGTGGTAACCCACTCCAGTATTGTTGCCTGGAGAATCCTACGGACAGAGGAGCCTAGCCGTCTGTGGAGTCGCGAAGAGTTGAACACTGCTGAGCAACTAACAGAGTGACTAACACTACCGCTACTACACTTCTCCAGCTGAGTGTGAGCTTCTTGAAAGCTGAATTCTATCTTATGTTAACCCAGCATCTATTGTGACTCACATACAGTGCCAGTTGCTGAGAAGAAAAAGCTTTTTTTTTCCCTTGTCCCATATGCTTTTTATTGAAGATGGCTCCGCTGTCCCTGGGATTCTCCAGGCAAGAACACTGGAGTGGGTTGCCATTTCCTTCTCCAGTGCATGAAAGTGAAAAGTGAAAGTGAAGTCGCTCAGTCGTGTCCAACTCTTCGCGACCCCATGGACTGCAGCCCACCAGGCTCCTCCGTCCATGGGATTTTCCAGGCAAGAGTACTGGAGTGGGGTGCCTTCTCCGAGATAAAGTGAAGGACAAGCTAAAGATATGCATGCATATTGCTAAATTTATGTGTATTAGAAGCACGAAGAGTTACAGATGGAAAAATGATGCTTGTGACATGACATTTAAGGAGAATAACAATATTCTTCACCAGGAGACTTCTTTTTCTGAAACCAAGTTCTTGTATATCATTAAATGAACTCACTAATTCAATCTGTGGATTATTGATGCTCATTTTAATGTTAATTATTCTATATTTTGAAATAGATGCATTTTCCCAGCAAGGATTCAAACTTCAGGAGCATAATATCATAAAACTCTGTACCATCTGCATTTCTGATAAGTCAAAATTTTCTAATTAAAACGTATATTTAGTTAGCTACAGTGCATGTCCCGGTTTAAAGTAACACCCGGCAATTTTTGGTATACTGGTTGGTTCTGGGCATCCGTGCTTAGTCATGTCCGACTCTTTGTGACCCTGTGGGCTGTCAGGCTCCTCTGTCTGTGGGATTCTTCAGGCAAGAATACTAGTGCTGGAGTCAGTTGCCATTTCCTCCTTCAGGAGATCTTCCTGATCCAGGGATTGAACTGACATCTCCTGGTCTCCTGCACTGGCAGACAGATTCTTGACCACTGAGCCACCTGGGAAGCTCTGGTTCTGTGAGCAGCGCTTTATGATGTCCTGTTTTACATATTCTTTTTATTTGCTTTTCCATTACGTTTTTTCATAGGATATTGAATATAGTTCCATTTGTTATACAATAGGGCTTTGTTTATCCATTCTATATATAATAGCTTGATGCTCTATTTTATATTGATATCGTAGCTTAGGTTTCACCAGTAATCATGGAATGTTTTATTACATCATCCAACAACAAATAAGTTAGCTTTCCAGAGCAAATGAGACATTATCTATTTAGCTCAAAAGAAAGGGTATCGAACAGATAAAAGCAATTCACAGGTTATCAAATAACTCAGATATTCCCCCTTTCCTCCGTGGTTTAACATAATGTTCTGTAACCCTGCCTCCCCCACCAAGAACCTTCCCCTACCACAGCTGGCAACACACCAAAGTGGATTGATTTAGCTTCCACAACGTTCAGCTCCTCTGTCAGTCTTTGGTGGGAAGAATGTTAATCAGTAGTAAAAGGTCTCAAGTCTTGGCAATAGCAAACAAATAGAAAGAAGAGGCCTAAATAATACGTATTCCTCTATAATCGGTCTCTAAAGACTCTTCAGCTCTTTGTATACAACATTAAGGAAAGCATGCAAATATGTTATTCCCTTTTGTTGGCTGCTCTAATTGAGATGCCTGACAAATTGATACATAATTTAAGATCATTAATGCCAAATGGAAAAAAAAAAAAAGACTTGCTAAAAATGTCATGTAAAATTTTTTGTAAATGCTAAGGAATTATTTCTTAAATTATTTCAGCAAATCTATTAATTTTAATTGTGCTCAGTGAATGTTTATGAGTGCTTTTAGCAGAGTTTTTGTGTTTTTTTTTAATCCTCATACTAATTGCTTTTTAGGCAGTTTGGGAAACATGGAACCAGAAAAAAGGAAAAACATGAGACAGAGGAATGATTAATATAGTTTCCTCTTGATTCAGGACTAGGCTGGGGATAAAGGGTGTAGAAACGATGAACAAAGTACCTTGGGGCACACTGCTAAAACAATTGGCCTCAGTTTCCTGATCTGTAAAATGGGCAAGATAAGTGGGTGAACTGAGAAACATTAAGATGCTCTTAAGACATTTCTGGCACTTTTAATTTTTAATTATATTGTCTTTTATCCTCAAATATAGTAGATGATTTTTTTTTAATATTGACATCATCCAAAAAAAAAATGTCATTCTGATTTTTAGAAAAATTATCCATTTAGAAATTCCCTGATCTTATAATACCTAGAAACTCATTTTCATTAGTGAGTGATTGTGGTGATAATATAATCCTCATGGGCAAGTGTTCATACTCACTGGCTCTGTCAGTGAGATGCTAAGCTGATGTCAAGGTTCACAAAGAAACCCCACTCCAGTACTCTTGCCTGGAAAATCCCATGGACGGAGGAGCCTGGTGGGTTGCAGTCCATGGGGTCGCTGAGTCGGACACGACTGAGCGACTTCACTTTCACTTCTCACTTTCATGCATTGGAGAAGGAAATGGCAACCCACTCCAGTGTTCTTGCCTGGAGAATCCCAGGGATGGGGGAGCCTGGTGGGCTACCGTCTATGGGGTCGCACAGAGTCGGGCACGACTGAAGCGACTTAGCAGCAGCAGCAAGGTGTCCATGGTAATGTGTAGGCTGTAATAATTCTTGGTTGCTTATATTTTTATGTTTTGAGTCACTGAATTGCTGTTTTATCAAGAATTTTTCACATTTTCCATCATTTCTGAAAGTTGTAGCCTTTCTAATTTAGGAAAGATTAAAAACACTAGAATTATTATAAATATAGAAAAGAGAGGTCCCAGAAATCTCCTAAACCACTTTTTGTTCCATTACACCACAACCAAACTTATAATTCTAACTCATGTATCTGACTCGTTGGAATACGGCTCCCAGGTGTACCATCTAAATATAGTAAGAACTTAGAAGCTAATTCTTCACTGGCCCTCTATTTCTTCCTTCTTAGGAATGACTGGAAAAGAACCTGTCACCTCTTCTGCATAGCAATAGACTTTATTATAAGGTATATCCAGTTGCAACGTCTACATAATTGAATATTTTTTATAGTACTTACCTGATTTTCATTGCTTGTGCACCATGTTCATCCCTTGGGAACACTAGAAATTTGATAATTTTGTATTTGAGTGCTAGGAGATTGAAAGCTGTGCAACTTTTCAAAAACTTTCTGACACATCAGTGCTAATTTGAGTAGAACTTAGCTAGCTGTTGAAATTGATAAAAGCACGGAAAACTAGTTAGCGATGACAGTCTTTTAATCTACTATCTGATTGCTTGTCTAAGTGTCATTGGTGAAATGCAAGGATCTTTGTTCTTTTTTCTGAGTTCAAGCCAAGCAGGCTTCTTTACTTAGTATGGTAAGAAATCTCAACAGTTCCTCATTCCTTGGATTCAAGGAGTCAAATATTCCTATATTCAAATCTCTCCCCCTCTTGCCCATTATAAAGTTTGCTGTAGGTAATCTTTGAAATGGCAGAACTGAAAAACAGGCGATAAAGTCTAAGGTTTAAATTAACATAAACTCACACAAACTCCTTATTCCCAGGACTTCTTCGGCAGAATGGGTCCTGTTTGATGAGTAAGTAGGTTGTTTTGAAGCTATAATGACAGATGGTCCCCTTTGAATAAATTATTTCTTCTTTGACTTGCCGAAGTGCCTAAAGTTCCAGTTTGCAAATTCCTTGTATATTGAAGACTTTTTTGTTTCCTCCTGGGAGGCATCAAGATTCCAAATTACTTTAAAAATTATTTATTCATATATTTGGCCATCCCGGGTCTTAGTTGAGGCACACACGTTCTTCATCATGGCACATGGGATCTAGTTCCCTGACCAGGGATTGAACCTGAGTCCCCTGCATTGGGAATGTGGAGTCGTAGCCACTGCCCCACCAGGGAAGTCCATATTACTTCAGAGAGAAAACTTAGGTTGATAAAGCGCCAGATAGTTTGTAGATTAGCTAGTTGTTTGGCAATCAAGAATAGAAATCTGAAAAAATGGGCCAAGAGAGAAGTTAACTTGGACATGACAGAGAGCATGGAGAGGCCCTGTGCTGAGAAGGGCAAGCCCGCCGTGGTCCCACAGAGATCACCCCACTCCAGTACTCTTGCCTGGAAAATCCCATGGACAGAGGAGCCTGGAAGGCTGCAGTCCATGGGGTCGCTGAGGGTCGGACATGACTGAGCAACTTCACTTTCACTTTTCACTTTCTTGCATTGGAGAAGGAAATGGCAACCCACTCCAGTGTTCTTGCCTAGAGAATCCCAGGGACAGGGGAGCCTGGTGGGCTGCCATCTATGGGGTCGCATAGAGTCAGACACGACTGAAGTGACTTAGCAGCAGCAGCACCACATATAAGAATGCTTTATATATATATATATTGAAATGTATACTTGGAAAGTGCATTGTGAAGAGTTATTCAGTGAAAATAAGTCAAGTTAATGTCTTTCCTTTATTGTTTCTTAAGTCTTTTGCACTTTATAAAAAAAAAATCTGTCTTATCTAGAGAAGATACTGGTGGTTATCAGAAGGGGAATGGGTGGGATAAAATGCACAAAGTGGGGTAAACTATATGGTGGTGGATAGAAACTGGACTTTTGGTGATGAGCATACTGTGGAGTATACAGAATTCAAATTATAATGTTGTACACCTGAAACTTGTATCATGTTATAAACCAATGTTACCTCAATAATAAGGGTGAGAAGTTATCAAATATTTATTTAACTCATTAATAAAGAAACCTCAAGGATACTATAGCTGATTCCAAAAATAAAAGATATGAGAAAATACTGTATATGGTCAGTGAAAGAAACAACAGCAAAGTGTTAGGTACGAAATTGCTTCATGTTGTACAAGGCAATGAATCTATAATAGTCATTTCTTTGGGATAGAAGTGTATTTGTTCTTGTTCAGTTGCTCAGTTGTCTTCAACTCTTTGCAATCCTATGAACAGCAGCATGCCAGGCTTCCCTGTTCTTCACTATCTCCTGGAGTTTGCTCAAATTCATGTCCATTGAGAATCTTCTATAAATTAACACCTGTTTTTGTAGAACCAGAGTTCTATTAAGTAATCTATAATAAGTTGAATTCTTTAGTGTGATTTAATGTGCTCATTATTCTTGTATCTTAATTCCAAACTTTGGATAAGTTTGGAATTAAGATACGTACTCCTTTTCCTATTTGGAACCAGTCTGTTGTTCCATGTCCAGTTCTAACTGTTGCTTCCTGACCTGCATACAGATTTCTCAAGAGGCAGGTTAGATGGTCTGGTATTCCCATCTTTTTCAGAATTTTCCACGGTTTATTGTGATCCACACAGTCAAAGGCTTTGGCATAGTCAATAAAGCAGAAGTAGGTGTTTTTCTGGAACTCTCTTGCTTTTTCCATGATCCAGCGGATGTTGGTAATTTGATCTCTGAGGAGTACGTCAAGGCTGTATATTGTCACCCTGCTTATTTAACTTATA
Organism: Cephalophus harveyi; assembly: GCA_006410635.1. Lineage (NCBI taxonomy): Eukaryota > Metazoa > Chordata > Mammalia > Artiodactyla > Bovidae > Cephalophus > Cephalophus harveyi. Next base: position 34,145 of record SJYT01085039.1, on the reverse strand, counting down.
TGCAGAGTATATCGTGAGAAACACTGGGCTAGAAGAAGCACAAGCTGGAATCAAGATTGCCGGGAGAAATATCACTAATCTCAGATATGCAGATGGTGATGAGATGGCTGGATGGCATCACTGACTCGATGGACGTGAGTCTGAGTGAACTCTGAGAGATGGTGATGAACAGGGAGGCCTGGCGTGCTGCGATTCATGAGGTCGCAAAGAGTCGGACGCGACTGAACTGAACTGAAGGTCTTTGCATCAGGTGGCCAAAGGATTGGAGCTTCAGCTTCAGCATCAGTCCTTTCAATGAATATTCTGACTTGATTTTCCTTTAGGATTGACTGATTTGATCTCTTTGATGAAAAATGGTTCCATTATGTATAAAACTGAGGAGACACTTAGAAATTAAAGATCATATATAGCTGCAAATAGTTATCTTGAAAAAATCAACTCTGAACCTGTTAAAGAAATAGTTAAGAGTGTGTGAACAAAGGGAAAGTGAAAGTTGCTCAGTCGTGTCCAACTCTGCTATCCCACGGACTATACAGTCCCTGGAATTCTCCAGGCCAGTACTCAAGTGGAAAACCTTTCCCTTCTCCAGGGGATCTTCCCAACCCAGGGATAGAACCCAGGTCTCTCACATTGCTGGCGGATTCTTTACCAGCTGAGCCACAAGGGAAGCCCAAGAATATTGGAGTGGGTAGCCTATCCCTTCTCCAGCAGATCTTCCTGATCCAGGAATCAAACTGGGATCTCCTGCATTGTAGGCAGATTCTTTACCAACTGAGCTATCAGGGAAGCTTAGTGACAAAGCCTAACTTACAAAAATCAAACAAGAATCAGGTGTTTCCTCAGTTTTGATAAACTACAGGCATGATAGCATATAAGAACTTGCTTGTCTCTTTGACCCATAGGAATCGCCTTCTTAAAAAATGATTTTGAACCCATGTCTTGAGAATGATAGTTCTAATACCTCATAGATAATTTGTGTAATTAACTGGAGATCAGCTGTCTGGTTTTGCTGGTTGTTGTTCAGTTGCTCAGTCACGTCCAATCCTTTGTGACTCCATGGACTGTAGCATGTCAAGCTTGCCTGTCCTTTACTATCTTCCGAAGTTGGCTCAAATTCATGTCCATTGGGTCAATGATACCATCCAACCATCTCATCCTCAGTTGCCCCCTGTATTATCTATCTTCCCTTATTGCAAATATCTTTTCTTCTTTTTAATTTTTACTTTTTTTGGTATATAGTTGATTTACAATGGTGTGGTATTTTCAGGTATACAGCAAAGAGATTTAGTTATACATATACATTTCTATTCCTTTTTCAGATTCTTTTCCCATATAGGTTATAACAGAGTTCAATTAGAGTTCCCTGTGCTGTACAGTGGGTCCTAATCCTTATCTCATTATCTGTTTCATATATAGTAATGTGTATATTTAATCTCAGCTACAAATGTCTTTTCACTGAGTAGTATTATATAGACTCTGCATAATAAAAATGAGATTATTTAACCCAAGGGTAAAAACAAAACATAGTTTATGCAAATCTCTATTATTATAGTAACTCCTATTTTTTTAAAAGTAGTACTGAAAATTTCCTAACCAATTGAAAATTCCCATGTAAAACCCTCATAGCACGTCAAAAATGTACCTCCAATGGAGAAAATATTTTCTCCTCTGTGTAGCCAATGGTAGCTGAGTATAGAAATGCATTTCTTAATGGTCTTGTATTTTGGTGTGGTGCCATCTCCTTGGGTTTGTCTTATATACTGTTTGACCTTCTAACACTCAGTGAAGGCATATAATAGTTGACTGAACATCAGTTACGATGGAAGGCTCTATTCTCTAGATGATATCTCATAAGTTGAGAATGCTATTTTGAAAATTCACAGGAAAAGCAAAAACAAACACAAAGCACATACTGAAAGAAAAGAACTATATTGGTATCTTTTTAACTTTCCTAGAAAGGCTTTCCTTTTATAGGATAAACTTCAAGTATGTTTACTATAATAGGTGAATATTAGAATATTCAACATGATGTTGATGTTAGCGTATTATTTATTGATATATTGTTAGTTTATTTTATACTCATTGACCATTTGCCTCTCATGGGTGAGGCAGAAATCCAGAGAGAAGGAATACAGATAAATCTACATGGTTGACCCCCTGCACTAGCAGATTGGGTTCCTTATCTCTGAGCCGCCTGGGGAGCCCCAGGGTCATTCTGTGAAAGTGAAAGTGAAGTCGCTCAGTTGTGTCCGATTCTTTGCAACCCCATGGACTGTAGCCTACCAGCCTCCTCTGTCCATGGGATTTTTCAGGCCATAGTACTGGAGTGGGTTGCCATTTCCTTCTCCAGGGGATCTTCCTGACCCAGGGATCGAACCCGGGTCTCCCACATTGTAGGCAGATGCTTTACCGTCTGAGCCACCAGAGTCTTTCTTTAGATAGTGTCAATTTAGGGGTAAAATGTGCATTGTTATGTCGCTGCTGCTACTGCTGCTAAGTCGCTTCAGTCGTGTCCGACTCTGTGTGACCCCACAGACGGCAGCCCATTGGGCTCCCCCATCCCTGGGATTCTCCAGGCAAGAACACCGGAGTGGGTTGCCATTTCCTTCTCCAATGCATGAAAGTGTGTCCGACTCAGTCGTGTCCGACTCAGCGACCCCATGGACTGTGGCCTACCAGGCTCCTCCGTCCATGGGAGTTTCCAGGCTAGAGGACTGGAGTGGGGTGCCATTGCCTCCTCCTCATTATGTCACAAATTATTCCAATTACTAGGAATTTCTGATTTTTTAACCTAATTTTAATCTCTTCTTTTAACCTCTAACTTCTATATCAAATGAATTCTCTTTAAATATTGCATTCGGATTGATATTCCCAAATTCCCCATTGCCAGCCACACTTACCTTCCTGCTCATAAATGCATCATATCATTTCCCATCATTTCTCTCATGGTTTCACTTCTCCTAGAAGACATTGTTCCTAACACCTTTTGACTTAATGTTTCTTACCTAAATAATCAAGCTCAGTTGAATTCTAACACTTAAGTGAAGCCTGTCATTAAATTCTAAGATAATTTTTAAAAGAAAAGATTATAGTTCTCATCCACATATAAAATGACTACAGAACAAAAGGGTTTATATACTTAAGGGAGAAGGAAATGGCAACCCACTCCAGTATTCTTGCCTGGGGAATCCTGTGGGCAGAGGAGCCTGGAGGGCTGCCTGGTAGGGTCACACAGAGTCCGTCACGACTGAAGCGACTTAGCAGCAGCAGCAGCATACTTACTTAATGGGGGAACCAGTGGGATGAACAACTACTTTAAAGTAGGATTCAAAAAGCAAATACACACAATAAGATATGCTAAAACATGATGATCCCAACTCAACATGCTGCAAATATAGTATGAGAACAAAACAAGTGTGTAAATTCTTACAGTACAAAGTGCAAAGTATTTTGTATAGGACTGGTGCTTCAGAACCAGAAGTGCTCACAACAGATTAATTGTGGTTAGAAATTAAAGTTATAAAAGAGGGAGTTGTTTATGTAGGTCTTTAAGGATAGATGGATAGCTTTAGCAAGGAAAAAATCTAAGTAGCCAGGAAGGTTCTGGTTATAGCACACAACATGAGAAAAGGCTGAAATGAGGAACATGACGCAATGAGGATTAAGACAGCGGTGTAACACTGTGTGGATGAAATACATAATTCCTCTAGGTGATGATAGATAATTGGGAGAAATAGACTTTGGGTATTATCATAGACTATCCTGAATCTTAGGCTGGGGTGCTGTGTGTGTGTGTGTGTGTGTGTTTGTTCACACTTCATGCAACAAGCACCAAAATGCCAGTGAAGGCTTTTGAATATTTATATAAAGAGTTTCAGAATATTTTATATGACCTGTTTTAGACTATATCTCTGTTGTTCTGTAGACTTAATTGAAGGAGTGTGAAGCTGGAGTTTGATTGCCTAATCAAGATGAATTTATAATGACAACAAGAGCGAGGTAGTGATGTTGAAGGTATCTGGCCTGGAATGATGGATGTGGGCAACCTGTGTCTTGACCTTGCTTTTTAACTCTTTGATGGGAACACTGCACCCCCCACAAAACCAGCAGGTTGGGTTCCATGATGCAGGAGCTCTCATGTGAGTGGCCCCTGGAAGTTGTTACCAGGAAGAGTTGAAGTTGTTACCTGGAAGAGTTAAAGTTGTTAAAACTTTACCTGTTAAAGTTGTTACCTGGAAGAGAAAGTCAGGCTTGGTTGCCTTCTGCTGCATTGCCAGAGCATTTGTTTTACTCAGATATGCCCAGAGGTCCAGCTTGAGGGAAATTGTAGACAGCAGCAGGATGATGCTATGCAGCTCTGTTTCCAGTGACCCAGGACTTGTGTGTCATCCACACCAAGCTCTCTAACAGTGTCACCTTTAAAAATTATATTTAAGTATACTGGCACTGGGCAGATGAATCTAGTCAGAAGTCATTAGAACATCGTCACCCCAGTGACAATCTGAGAAAACAGAAGAAAGCATGGTGTGGAACACACTTCCATCAGAGAGCACCAATATTGGTGACAAAGACAGAGTATTGTTCCATTTGCTGAGAAATATCATTACTATAATGTGTTTCATATTATCATTGCTCAGTGACTTGTGATTTAAAAAAAAAAATGAGACAGCCTGAGAATATGGCCAGTACTCCAGAATTATAGGTGCAAATTTTGATCCTAAAATTATTTCATGATTTCTTAACTCACTTAAGTTCAAGGAACACCCAAAAGTTATAGAACCTGGTCTGTTTTCCCAATATCAAATATGCCTCTTTATGGTTGTTTTTATTTACACATTTTATAGAGACCATTATTTAAATGATATGAGTAGAATTTTGAGCCTTGATTAATGTTCATATAATTTTTATTTGTTTGATTTTTTTAGCCAGTTCTCTACATGGCATGTTTTCCAGTACACTCTAGCCCTGACCTATGTAAAAATGCAGTACGGCTACTATTTCCCTTGGGGTGGGTATCTTGTTCTAACAATTCTTTCTAAAGTCATAGTCAGTTCAGTTTACTCACTCAGTCATGTCTGACTATTTGTGATCTCATGGAGTGCAGCACACCAGGCTTCCCTGTCCATCACCAACTCCCAGAGCTTACTTAAACTCATGTCCATCAAGTTGGTGATGGCACCCAACCATCTTATCCTCTGTCATCCCCTTCTCCTCCTGCCTTCAATCTTTCCCAGAATCAGGGACTCTGCCAATGAATCAGTTCTTTGCATCAGGTGGCCAAAGTATTGAAGTTTCAGCTTCAGCATCAGTCCTTCCAATGAATATTCAGGACTAATTTGCTTTAGGATTGATTGGTTTGATCTCCTTGCAGTCCAGTGAACTCTCAAGAGTCTTCTCCAACACCACAGTTCAAAAGCATCAGTTCATCAGTGCTTAGCTTTCTTTATGGTTCAACTCTCACATCCATACTTAACTACTGGAGAAACGATAGTTTTGATTATATGGCATTTATTGGTAAAATAATATCTCTCCTTTTTATTATGCTGTCTAGGTTGCTTATAGATTTTCTTCCAAGGAGCAAGCATCTTTTAACTTCATGACTGCGTCACCATCTGCAGTGATTCTGGAGTCCAAGAAAATAAAGTCTCTCACTGTTTGCATTGTTTCCTGATCTATTTGTCATGAAGTGTTGGGACCAGATGCCATGATTTTAGGTTTTTTGAATGTTAAGTTTTAAGCCAGCTTTTTCACTCTTCTCTTTCACTTTCATCAAGATGCTCTTTAGTTCCTCTTCTCTTTCTGCCATAAGGGTGGTGTCATCTGCATATCTGAGGTTATTGATATTTCTCCCTGCCATCTTCATTCCAACTTGTGCTTCATCCACTCCAGCATTTCACATGATATACTCTGCATATAAGTTAAATAAGCAAGATGACAATATACAGCCTTGACATACTCTGTTCCCAGTTTGGAACTAGCCCGTTGTTCCATGACCAGTTCAAGCTGTTGCTTCTTGACCTGCATATGGATTTGTTAGGAGGCAGATAAGGTGGTCTCGTATTCCCATCTCTTGAAGAATTTTCCAATTTGTTGTGATCCATACAGTCAAAGACTGGTACAGTCAATGAAGCAGAAGTAGATTTTCTGGATTTCTCTTGCTTCTGCTTTGATCCAACAGATGTTGGCAATTTGATCTCTGATTACTTTGCCTTTTCTAAAACCTGCATGAACATCTGGATATTCTCGGTTCACGTAGTTGAAGTCTCGCTTGGAGGATTTTGAGCATTAACTTTACTAGCATGTGAGATGAGTGCAACTGTGCAGTAGTTTGAGCATTCTTTGGCATTGCCTTTCTTTGGGATTGGAATGAAAACTGACCTTTTCCAGTCCTATGGCCACTGCTGAGTTTTCCAAGTTTTCTGGCATATTGAGTGCAGCACTTTCACAGCGTAATCTTTTAGGATTTGAAATAGCTCACCTGGAAGTCCAACACCCCCACTAGCTTTGTTCTAATAATGCTTCCTAAGGCCCACTTGACTTCACACTCCAGGATGCCTGGCTCTAGGTGAGTGATCACACCACTGTGGCTATTTGCGTCATTAAGACCGTTTTTTTTTTTTTGTACAATTCTTCTGTGTATTCTTGCCACCTCTTCTTAATCTCTTTTGCTTCTCTTCAGTCCTTGTCATTTCTGTCTTTTATTATGTCCACCTTTGCATGAAATATTCCCTTGGTATCTTTAATTTCCTTGAAGAGATCTCTAGTCTTTCCCATTCTATTGTTTTCCTCTATTTCTTTGCACTGATCACTCAGGAAGGCCTTCTTTTATCTCTCCGTGCCATTTTTTTGAAACTGCATCCCGATAGATGTATCTTTCCTTTTCTTCTTTGCCTTTATCTTCTTTTCTCAGCTGTTTGTAAGGCCTCCTCAGACGACCATTTTGCTGTTGTCGTATGTCTCGTTTCACATTTAAATATGAGATAGTACACCATGAATTGGGGTCAAGAAAAACCTCATGGCTTTTCCAACTCAGCAGGTTCTTAAATCATCTCTGTCCTTCTTCCTACTGGTTTAATTCACTTTAATTAAGATATTTAGACTTCTCTTTACCAAACAGGTACCCATTATATTTTGCTTCCTTGTGTGTGTGTGTGTGTGTTTTTACAATATTGCCTTGGGCATATGACATTTTTGTTATTCTCCTAAACTTTATATCCCTTGAGAGTTTACTAGCAGTATCTTATTTGCCTTCATCAAATGTAGATGGACTTTTGACTTGTGGAGGGTTGATGGCTGAGGAAAGAACTGTCCAGCACAGCATTAAGGATAGTATCCAGCTGATACTGCTGATGTATGAATAAATGCATTTTGAGTATGGTTGTATAAATCTATGTTCTTCTCTTTTATCTTTTTTACTGATTAATGTTTTTAAGTCCTATATTTTAAGTGCTGATTCAGTTCAGTTCAGTCGCTTCATGTCCGACTCTTTACGACCCCATGAATCGCAGCACGCCAGGCCTCCGTGTCCAACACCAACTCCCAGAGTTCACCCAAACTCATCACCCATCGAGTCAGTGATGCCATCCAGCCATCTCATTCTCTGTTTGCCCTTCTCCTCCTGCTTCCAATCCCTCCCAGCATCAGGATCTTTTCCAATGAGACAACTCTTTGCATGAGGTGGCTAAAGTATTGGAGTTTCAGCTTCAGCAGTGAAGTCGCTCAGTCATGTCCGACTCTTTGTGACCCCGTGGACTGTAGCCTGCCACGCTCCTCTGTCCATGGGATTCTCCAGGCAAGAATACTGGAGTGGCTTGCCATTTCCTTCTCCAGGGGGTCTTCCCGACCCAGGGATTGAACCCAGGTCTCCTGCATTGAAGGCAGATGCTTTAACCTCTGAGCCACCAGGCAAGCCCTAAGTGCTGATTAGTATCTTTTAAAGTCCTTATTTACATAGGGAATATTCTTCAATATTTTCTGTTGACCACCTCAGTTACCCTCTCTAGACCTTTCAGAGTTCTGTTATTTCTCTGTTACAGTTTGGTGACCAGAATTAGAAATAGCATCCCATAAAGATGTCTTTGACTGCAGGGGAATGATGCTTCCCATTCATTCATTCCCTCTCATTGGCTTCCCTGTGAGGGCTCAGTGAGTCATTGCCTGCCAGAAGTAATCCACATTGACTCCTAGATCTGTTTTCAGTTGTAACATGTCAACTATTCTAGACATATCAGTTTGGACAAGTTGCCACCTTCCTTAGAAAATTTTCATAAACTGATTATAATAAAGCCACTTTCTCATATCCATATTTAATTGCAAGATTTCCCCAATGGCCTAGATTTTCACTGTGCTGAAGTGCTTAAGATTGTCTTCAAACATAAATTAGAAATTGTGCCTTTTTTTCCTATTTCTTCCATTAACATAAACCTCAGATGCGATCTCTGGATTTTGTTAACATGTTTGCACCAGGCAAACACATAAACTACTTAGTGTTCTATCTGTAACAAATATTTACAGTAGCCATTTGTGATTTGAATATCATTTTTGTAGAATTTTGCTCAAGTGTTTTTTTCCTTCAAATTAGAAAACCATCAGTTAAGGGACTCTTCTTAAGTCTTACGCTTATTCTTTTTAATCAAAGAACTTTATTATAGTCATCAAAGTGATGGTCACTTGCCATGCTTCTGATTAATTATACTCGATGTATGTATCTGGTATTCTGTGATTCTACTTGTTATGATAAAGTCCACCAGTTAGTTATTTGTGGAATTGAGAACCATTAATCATAACTTATAGTCATTGTAGAGACAGTTTAATCAAACTTATCAGATGCCTGGCTGTTGTAGTTCAGGGCACTGGGTTCCTCACTTTGTGATAAATTTTTGCATAAAAAATTGAAGCATTCAGATCCTTGTCATTTTATTCAACTTTGGGGATATTAAAGTGGAAATAAGGCTGAAATGAACACAAGGAAAGCAACTGATACTTTCAAAATCTGAAGAGTAAATTTATGATTTCCTATTTGTTTTTCTTCCTCTACATGTGTCAACATTTGTTTAGAAATTTTCTATTATTTTGAGGGAGTTTCCTGGCCTAGTGGTTAGAATTCCAGACTTTCACTGCTGTAGGCCTGGTTCAATCCCTGGTCAGTGAATTGAGATTCTGTAAGTCATGTACATGGCCTGGGGGGGTGGGTGGGGGAATAAAACTTCATATTAAATTTAGGCAAAACAATAAATCTCTAAGTTCCAGATTTTGATAGTTCAAGGAGACATAATCCTTAACCTATAATCTTTAATATATTAAAATTTAATTTTGAGATATTATCGATTTACCTGCATTTGTGAGAAATAATATAGAAAGATACCACATCCCTTTTTAATCCAGTTTCCTCCAGTGATGGAAGGCTTCCCTGGTGGCTCAGATGGTAAAGAATTTGTCTGCAATGCAGGGGATCTAGGTTCTGTCCTTGGGTTGGGAAGATCTTCTGGAGAAGGGAATGGCTACCCATTCCAGTATTCTTGCTTGGAGAATTCCATGAACCTGGAGTGCTATAGTTCAGGGGGTCTCAAAGAGTTGGACATGACTGAGCAACTAACACCCCGATGCTGATAGCTTATAAAACTATAGTATAGTAATCCAAACCAAGATGTTGAATGGGCATAGAAAAGATACAGAACATCTCCATTACCTCAAAGATCCCTCATGTTGTTTTTTTATAGCTGCCCTATTCCTCTTTCACCCCAGATCCTCCCTAACTCCTGCTGCTGCTGCTAAGTTGCGTCAGTCGTGTCCGATTCTGTGCGACCCCATAGACGGCAGCCCACCAGGCTCCCCCGTCCCTGGGATTCTCCAGGCAAGAACACTGGAGTGGGTTGCCATTTCCTTTTCCAATGCATGAAGGTGAAAAGAAAAAGTGAAGTCGCTCAGTCGTGTCTGACTCTTCGCGGCCCCATGGACTGAAGCCCACCAGGCTCCTCCGCCCATGGGATTGTCCAGGCAAGAGTACTGGAGTGGGATGCCATTGCCTTCTCTGCCCTAACTCCTAGGAGTCACTTATTTGTTGCATTCATAAACCAGAGCATACAGTCCTAAATCTGCTCTACTGGAAGCTGCCAGCATATGACTGCTGCTCACTTGCCACGACTTGGAGACTTCTGTGCCCCCTCGAAATTGTGTGTGCTTCCAGCTGCCTTTTGAATCCCTTCATCACCACAAGAGATGTGATGGAGTCCTCCTGGTTCCAAAACTCTCTAGGTTTCACAGAAATACTGTAGAAAAGCTGATCACGCCCATGAGTATTTTCTTCATGCTCGACTGTCTCATTTGCATGTGCAGTCAATTGGGCTGAACTGGAGACAAGTTACTCTTGAACTCCTGTCTCTATTTCCCCTAATCTCTATATTGATCCCAATTTAATCCCAATTGGGAACATTTTCTCCCTTAGAATTTAAATGCTATCTTTAGAAACAGTCTCAATTGTTTTCTTTATATCCTTATTATTTACACTTAGTGTCCAGCTAACTATGCCAGTGACAGCCACCAAGTCGCCCATAAGTGGCAAGAAATAAAGGAACATGGTACCTTATAGTGAGGACTGAATTCAGAAATGAAAGCAAAGCTGGCTCTTCTAAGCACATCCTACTAATTTGTGCTGTTAAGTTTAAAATGAAAGGACGAATTCCTTTTGTGAGATGAAATTAATCTATATCACAATTGCTGGAAGTTACATGAATCTACACAAATGATAAACCATGTATGTGCTACCTCACAGAAAAGAACAGATATTAAAATTAGTTAAATCAGAATAGCGTTTGTGGTTTAGTTAATAATAGTGTGCTAATGCTAATTCTTTGCCTTTGATGATTGCACTATGATTAATTAAGGTGTTACCATTGAAGTAGGCAGGACTGCAGTCCACGGGGTCTCAAAGAGTCAGACACAGCTGAGCAACTAACACATTCACTCTCACTACCATTGAAGGAGGCAGAGGAGGAAAGAGTTCATATGAACTCTCTATACTGATTTTTGCAACCACTACATCATTTTATCTCAGAACAAACCTTTGAAAGGCAAAAAATGTCAAGCTTATAGATTGCTGTATGATTTAAAGTTCTTAAATCTCTCGTTCCATGTGTATATATTACATGTATATATTTCAGGGAGCTCAGTGCGTATGCTTATTTGACATCATCAGTTTTTAAATCTAAAAAACTTAAATTTATTTACATTGCTGGGAGATTCTTGATGAATATAAAATTGAAGATAGGATCCTAAGCTGCACATGAAAATGTTATGATGCCTACCTAGGTGTTTATGTGAAACATACATAAACAGATCATTTCAGAGTAGAACGAGATGACAGCAGAATACTAATATGAAAACTCTTATAAATAAGGTGACTGGAATGCAAAGTCAGATTTTTATGTTTTATGTTGGCTAATTAAAGTAGCAAAATATCACTGAACCTAAATCACTCCTTAAACCACATTATGAACATCATATGATTGCTCCATTTGTTTAATCTCTTGATTAGATCTTTAAGTGTCTTAGATTTTTATTTATATCATTTATATAATTCAAGAAGTAAGTGATTTCCTCATATCACACTAAAAGTAATATTTGGTTTATTCTTTTAATGTCTAATTTCCATTAGAGATTTAACTACACTTCCTTTTTATTTTCTTTCTGTCATGTTAACGATCTTTCCTCTAGATAATTTCGTAGGATATTTTCCAAAGATATGCTGAATAAAATAGACCTGAATAGATAACACTGTTTTAGTCCTAAAGGAACCTAATAGCTATTAAATTTTGTTTTTTGACATTTATTCAAAGGGTATATTGAAAGTAGGCTCTCTCTCTTTTTTTTTTTTTCTTTTTTAGTTTCCCAGAATCTCTGATTTTATAGAATTGGCTAAAAAAATTATGGCTTATTATCTCAGTGATAAAAAAATCCAAAAATTAGTACAAATCTGCATCCATCATACCTGAGTGCTTTGGGAGGAAAAAGAAAACCTTGCTCTGAATAATGTTTTTGTTAAAATCAGAGGATTTCTTTATCTTCCATGTGTCCTACATTTTACATACGCATCCTTTTAGTCGAGGAAAATGTGTTCAGAAATTAAAGTTGTGATCATTTATTTGAAGTGTTAAATTATTTAATTCAGAAAGCGAATAAAATTATCATATGTACAGGGGAATACAACCAGGCTCTAGAAACAATCACCACAGTGCACAAGAAATGGGTCACTTTTTGTTAGGGGAAAAAAAGAATTAAAGATGGAAACTGCAGTATGGATTTCCTGTAAATCAGAAGTTGTAACTGGCTACTTCTCTCAGGTTCTAACTAAAAACCCAATGGTGGTGTATCACGACACCAATATAACAAGCATATTTGTTCAGCAAAGTCAATTCTGCTAATTTGTTGCAAAGAATCTGTTAAGTGAATCATTTAGCATCCTACAAACAAAGCAAAGAGTGATAATTGTGCAGGTTATTCTTTTCAATTTATTGAGTTGGCAATGTGAACAAAGGTAACCCCTGTCTGTACTTAGGGTGAAGAAATTAGGTTCTCGCAGAATGAGATTGTAATTTAGAAAGATCCCGCTTCAGCTAATATATAAAGGAAATTGAAGAAAGAGATTGGAGGCAGAAAGAACATTGAAAGATGTCGAGGAGGCTGAGGGTTTGAAAACGTACCATAGCCACATGAGGGGAAAGCCATTACTGGAAGGCAGGACCACCTCCATAGGGACATTGTAGGTGTAGGTAAGGAAGAGAAAAAAATACAGATGTGATAGAAAATTCTGGGCTGGAAGAGTAGGAGGTGGTGCTGTTAACAAACAGTATGGGGAAAATAGGAAATGGAGCAAAGAAAAGGCAGAAGCTTTTTTTTAAAATTTGAAATATTTTTCAGTTATCCAACAAAAATGTCTGATAGGCAGTTGGCTCTTCTGGCCTAGATCTCAAAATCCAGCTTAGGTCCAGAGATGTGGAAATCCCTGTCTAATACTTGGTTTAGCATGAGACCTCCTAGAAGAAGACTGAGAATAGGAATCAAGAGACCCAAGGAGATAGAAATGATTTCAGAGTCAAAATGAGATCACAGTCTTAATGGGGAAAACAGTCCTGAGAGAGGAAAACAATACTATCAGGGTACCAAGAGCTCCAAACTGGTTGCAGAAGGTCAGAACTGAAAAAGAAGTCTTGGATTTCACTATATTCATTCAGGAAATTAAAAGTCGGAGAATAGGGAAAAAGTGATTGTCAAGACTTGAACCCTTGGAAGGCTGAATATAAAGCTGCCTTTTCAAGAAATTTGGGAGGCCAGTAAAGGATGTGGCATCAGAAGGGAGAAAGTGAGGAGGGTTAAAAGAAGTGTGTTGTTTTGCTTTTCTTAATTTATTTTTCCTTTTTATTTAAAATAGAGCACTTGATTTGTTTTATGAAAAGTATTGAGGCCAGGACAGTTTTGTTTTTGCTTGTTTGTTTGTTTTTTAAGAAAAAAGAAATTAGAATGCAAAGGCACCATGGCAGCATGGCTAGTGGAAAAGGGGGGAAGAGTTAGATGAGATGAAGGGTCAGAATAATCTGAGTGAGACTGGCCCCTTGGTTGACAGTGGAAGGAGTCAGTTGAGCAGTGGCCTGTGGATGTACCACACTCAATTTATCCATTCATCGGTTGATGGACCTTTGGGATGTTTCTAGACTGGTATGATTATGAATAAAGCTGTCACAAAAACTCACATTCAGACTTTCATGTCAAGATACATTTTCATTTTTCTTGATCAGTGGGCTTCCTGGGTACATTTAATAAGTTGCCACGCTGTTTTCCAGACAGTGGTACCACTTTCCATCCCTGCTAGTGATGTACAAGAGTTCTACTACACAGTTTTTCCATTAGCTCTTGGTAATTTCAGAGGCTTTTTTTTTGGTTTGTTTTTATTTATGAGCTTCATATTCGTAGCACATCAGTTCTCTTTGCCCATTAAAACCCAAGGGGATGATGCAGACAGGCCCATGTGGATCCTACATGAGCAAGAGGTTCAGAACACAGCTAAAGACAGCGAGGCTTCAGACACATCATTCTTTTAGGATGAGTTGCAAGCAAACCCACCTGAGCTTAGCCCCACAGAAGGTATTATCTTTATTGTCTGAGACTGTAAACAAACCTGCCCTTTTCTGGAGAAGAAATACTATAGCTACTTCCCCAGCTGCTTACCATGGAATCACCCTTAAAAAGATGGTCCTAAACAAAAGCTCTGCTCACAAGCTATCCTTGAACTTGAGCATAGTCCCTGAACTGTTTCCCAGCAAGGGGTAGATTTTTTAACAGTTTAACTTTAATATTTATGAGACTTTTTATTGTTGGTGTTGTTTCTTGGGTCATTTTTATAAGATTATGTTTTTTGTGCTGTAGGGATCATTTCACTTTCATTTAACATTTTCTTTTAGCATGAAGATTCATAGCACTCTCTTAATTTTATCTCTAGTCTCTATGTGTAGGTATATCCTCTCCTCTTTCCTAACATTGATAATTTTTCTATCTCTTGTTTTGGGATATTAGTTTCACCAGAGAGTTTCCAATTTTACCTAGTTTGTAGAGAATCATCTTTTGACTCTATTAAACTGTGTGGGTTGTTTATTTATTGACAGTCTTATTAATTCTTTTCTTATACATTCTTTGAATTCATTATAGTCTTTTTCCTCTTCAGAAGTTATGTGCTTAGGTCATTCATTTTCACCATCTTTTTTCTTTTGTACTGTACGAAATTAAGTCTTTAATTTTTCCTCAAAATTCTACTTTAGCTGCATGCTACAGAACTATCTCATACTATTTATGACTAATTTGTTCTCAGTAGTTTTTAATACTATTATGATTTCCTTTTATTACCAAACTGGCATATTTGTCCTTGTGTGTCTCTATTCTTTGAGTTTATCCAAAATTATACTGCCAGTTGGTGGCACGTTGGGATTTTTTTTTAATTTTAGAGCTTAGTTTTTGTTTTGTTTTAATTATGTTATTTAGTTGATGTAACTGAATTGCCTTGTCTTCTGAAAATGCATTTTTTATGATACCAGTTTTTAGCCATCAATTGTGACTTGCTTCAAGCTTAAAATATGTAATTTCCATATATTTTCCAATCTATGCTTTGTAAAATATTTGCAGGGTTTTAAAAACCTATAATATTTAAGATTATTATTTTAGCTAAGTCTCTGTAACCTTAGTAAATTTTGTTTGCTATATCCATAAATAAAAGATATGTTTTAAATTTCTATTATTATAGTGATTTTTATGAGTTAATACTTACTGAAATTTTCTAGTTGGAATGAGTGTTCAAAAAAATATTTTCTATATGCAGTTATTTAAAAATAACAGGAAATGCAGAAGGTATTTCCTTTTACTCATTTTTCATGAAAGTCCTGCCAGTGAGAGCAGATAAACCTTTTTTAGAGCATGGGAGTAAGAATGTGGAGAAACTTTCACAGAAGAGTCTGAATTTAGTTAATCCATTCAGAGAAAAAGAAAAATGGTATCCAAAGTGAATGTACCATAAATGAACTCTTTCCTATACAACTACAACAGAGTGGAGATTCTCATGATTTTTTAAAGTTGTTTGGCCAACTTGAGAAACAACCTTGATTGACATCAATTATGGTCAGTCTATTTGCATATGTCTATGTGATTTCTACAAGTATACATCGTTTTATCTTGCCTCTTGTATAGCATATTATTTTAACTTCTAAGAGTAAACAGGCTTCTCTGAAAATAGCCTTTATCCCATTGAGTAGGTATTGAAACTGTGGATCATTGGCCTTAGAGCAAATTAAAAAGCTATCTTTAAATAGCTTAATTTGTCTGTTGCTTCCTTTTTCCTCATCTAAAATAAAATTACTAAATTTATCAGGTAGTTACTATACTCTTAAATTTGATAATGCCATCTGATCAGCTACCTCAGACTGTGTTGATTGAAAATTTTCTTTCAACTGTAGATATTTTTTTTAACATGGCCTTTACCTATTAGAATATGAAATTCAAAAATGGAAACAAAGGTACATATGAAACAGAGTGAACAATTTAGGGCAATTTACATGGCTGTTGGCACCAAATCTAAATGTCACATTAATCCTTTTATCTTTTTTGATTCTTGCTAACAGAAAGTATTATGACATCAAAGTATTTTTAGCTTAGTAATTCTCACGAGAAAACACAAAACAATAAAAATTGAATGTCTTGCAACTAAAATAAATTTTATGTCTGATGATTTTTGCTTCATTTTAATTTTAGTATAAGAGAATGATCTGCTAAACTAAAAAAAAAAAGGGGGAGTTCAGATTGTTAGACTCCTGTTACTAACCACTAGTATATTTGAAAGTGTAATTTTTAGAATTACATGCCTATGTCTTGACAAAACACTGTAATAATTTTATAGTATAATACTTTAATGAAATGTTTTAAATTCAGAGACAGCTTTGCTTGGTAGAACAAGTAACTTCCAGGTACTGTGTGATCATAACAGGATACTTTTTAATAGCACATTCCATTTGAATTTTATTTGGTTAAAAAGTAGGAATTTCTTCAAAAACTTTAGTTGGATGCTTTGATATGATTATTACCATATTTGGCATTATAGAAGAATAAGATTGAAAGTAGAGGGAAAAAACTGGGAAACTATACAATCTCAGGTGGGAAACAAATAGAAGAGCCTAAACTTTATTTTTTTGGGCTCCAAAATCACTGCAGATGGTGACTGCAGCCATGAAATTAAAAGATGCTTACTCCTTGGAAGAAAAGTTATAACCAACTTAGATAGCATATTCAAAAGCAGAGACATTACTTTGTCAACAAAGGTCCATCTAGTCAAGGCTATGGTTTTTCCAGTGGTCATGTATGGATGCGAGAGTTGCACTGTAAAGAAAGCTGAACACTGAAGAATTGATGCTTTTGAACTGTAGTGTTGGAGAAGACTCTTGAGAGTCCCTTGGACTGCAAGGAGATCCAGTCAGCCCATTCTGAAGGAGATCAGTCCTGGGTGTTCTTTGGAAGGAATGATGCTAAAGCTAAAACTCCAGTACTTTGGCCACCTCATGCAAAGAGTTGGCTCATTGGAAAAGACTCTGATGCTGGGAGGGATTGGGGGCAGGAAGAGAAGGGGACGACAGAGGATGAGATGGCTGAATGGCATCATGGACTTGATGGACGTGAGTTTGAGTGAACTTGGGGTGATGGTGATGGACAGGGAGGCCTGGCGTCCTGCAATTCATGGGGTTGCAAAGAGTAGGACACGACTGAGCGACTGAACTGAACTGAAAACCCTAGAATGAAAAATAAATGAATTTGAATAACAGTAACAGAATTTGATAATGAAAAACATGGAAGAAAATAAAAGTTAATAAAACCAAACAGTTTAGGAAAAATGGGATATTGGCAAATTAGAATTCTAGATTTCTTTTCAACTGGATATACTCTAAGGTCTCGGAAATAATGTTATTGAGAGATTATATAGGAATTTTGTAGTCATGTACTAGTCAGTGTTTTGATCAGAATCTGATGGCTCATTCAAAAGGGTTTACCTAAACAGAATTTAGTGGAGAGACAGTTAAATGTGAAAGTGAAATTTGCTCAGTTGTGTCCAACTCTTTGCAACCCCATGGACTGTAGTCCATGGAATTCTCCAGGCCAGAATACTGGAATGGGTAGCCTTTTCCTTCTCCACGGGATCTTCCCAAACTAGGAAGTTGGGGCCTTTAACAGTTAAGTGTGCTGCTGCTGCTGCTGCTAAGTCGCTTCAGTCGTGTCCGACTCTGTGCGACCCCACAGATGGCAGTCCACTGGGCTCCGCCATCCCTGGGATTCTCCAGGCAAGAACACTGGAGTGGGTTGCCATTTCCTTCTCCAGTACAAGAAAGTGAAAAGTCAAAGTGAAGTCGCTCAGTCGTGTCTGACTCAGCAACCCCATGGACTGCAGCCTACCAGGCTCCTCCATCCATGGGATTTTCCAGGCAAGAGTACTGGAGTGGGGTGCCATTGCCTTCTCCGACAGTTAAGTGTGACCGGGTTTAAAAAGGAGTGAAGAAGGGCTGATTATAAGCCCAGATTATAAGCCCAGGGAAACCGTTACCATTCTTGGGACTTGCAGACCAAACGGAGGAAACAACATTATCACGACCAGTGAGAGCTGGGCCCTTGTAAGACAGGCTCCTGAGAGGAGTTGATGCTTTGCTGATGTGACCTATTAGTGGAATATAATCAGGTGCCAGAGAGTAAGACGGTAAAGTCTTCTTGCAATGTAGGAGACCCAGGTTCCATCCCTGGGTTGGGAAGATCTCCTGGAGAAGGAAATGGCAATCCACTTTAGTATTTTTGCTTGGAAAATCCCACGGATGGGAGAGCCTGAAGGCCACAGTCCATGGGGTTGCAAAGAGTCGGACACCATGGAGGACACACTTGAGGAGAGAGTAAGGGAACCTGTTCAGTCCAGTCTGTAGAGCTAGCCTCACCATTACTCAGGCTCCCAGGAGGCTAGAGAATAAATCCAGGCAGTGGAAGCAATAGACTGACAGCAAGCTGTCCTCACAGGATGTAAGAAAGAGGGTGATCTCACTTATGGGAGGGTGAGGAGAACGACGGGATCTTTAATAATCCACAGAGAAACTAGAAATATCCGAGGAAGATAGAGAAGTGATCTGAGATCAAATGTGCAAAATAGAAATGGTCCAGAAGAAGAGAAGATGACTGACTATGAAGGATGCTGAAGATAAATTGAAAAACCAGGAAAAAATTTACCTGGTCATCATTAGTGGTCTTTCCGATTTCCATTTCAAAAGAAAAGATAGTGATTGACAAATTGATGAAATTTAACCAGATCATAGAGAGAAAGGGACATGCAGAGCCCAGATCATTTAGTTGAGAAATTTTGTAAAGGAAAGGAGCAGAAAGCTCAGACCAGTAAAAATGGAGGGATATAATGTAAAAATACTGTTCTTGTTTTCCGTATAAAAGGTAAGATTCAAGTGTTTTGGAAAATATAGGAACTTCTGTAAACCCAAAAAGTGTTTGTGATTTTGGTTCTTTCACTGTATCTCAAAGAAACATTACCAGGTATTAATCTTGGTATAGAGTATAAATTGAGAAAGAATAAAGTCATTATTAATGAGCAAATTGAGATATATTTAGTGTCAAAATTGTTAGTATTTCATGGCATGAAGCTATCCAAATGAAGAATTTCACATTAAAAAAAAATAATTTTATTTATTTAATTAATTTATTTTTGGCCGTGCAGAGCTTTCATTGCCGTGTGGACTTTTCCTAGTTGCTGTGAGCTGGGGCTGCTCTAGCTGCAGTTCATGGGCTTCTCACTGTGATGGCTCTTGTTGTGGAGCACGGGTCTAGACGTGGACTTCAGTAGTTATGGTTCCTGGGCTTTAGAGCACAGGCTCAGTAGTTTTGCACAAGCTTAAGAATGGCACCCCACTCCAGTTCTCTTGCCTGGAAAATCCCATGGATGGAGGAGCCTGGTAGGCTGTAGTCCATGGGGTCACTACTAGTCAGACACAACTGAGCAACTTCTTTTTCACGTTTCACTTTCATGCATTGGAGAAGGAAATGGCAACCCACTCCATTGTTCTTGCCTGGAGAATCCCAAGGACGGGGGAGCCTGGTGGGCTGCCGTCTATGGGGTCACACAGAGTCGGACACGACTGAAGTGACGTAGCAGCAGCAGCAGTACATGAACAATTAAATGTAAAAAGCAAAAGTTTCCTTCTCAGTATCTCCCTATCCCTGTCTCCATTCTTCCAATACCTTATATAGCAGGTTGTTCATTTATCAAGTTTGAAATTACTGACTACTAATTCTTGACAGATAAACTTGTAGTTAGTTAACCTGTTTTTCCCCATATCTGGCCTTTTTTTTTTTTTTACCAATTATATCAACATTTTCTCAAACATTTAAAATTATTTGGGGTTAATTTTATTATATGTAATGATATACTCACAAGTGGGTTTGCCATTCTATCAATTTTGCTAATATCTTTGACTCTTTACTTAAAAAAACATGAATTTTTCATCATATTCTTCCTTCTCCATTCTCTTAAACTTTTCCATCTCCTGACTCCATCAGCTGTGTTGTACTTTAATGCTGTCAAGCTTGATAGCCTTCCTTTTGTGTATATATATTTTTTACTTTGTATATATATTTATTTCAAATGCTAGAGAAAAAGACAGTTGATAGCATTATCCAATTAGTTTCACCCTTTCTTATAATTTGACATTTAGGATGATGAAAAATATATAGAGAAGTTTAGAGTGAAGTTGGAGAAGGCAATGGCAACCCACTCCAGTACTCTTGCCTGGAAAATCCCGGGACAGAGGGGCCTGGTAGGCTCCTCCGGCCATGGGGTCACTAAGAGTCGGACACAACTGAGCGACTTCACTTTCACTTTTCACTTTCATGCATTGGAGAAGGAAATGGCAACTCACTCCAGTGTTCTTGCCTGGAGAATCCCAGGGACAGGGGAGCCTGATAGGCTGCCGTCTATGGGGTTGCACAGAGTCGAACACGACTGAAGCGACTCAGCAGCAGCAGCAGCAGAGCGAAGTAGAACATAAATACACAAACTAGTGAATTTAAGTTGTAGAGAATATACAGATTTCTCTGAAATTTAAGATATATGACCGATGCTATAATCACTAACTGGCATTTTCTTTAAAAATTTTAAAGCACTCATCTGTTCTCTGGCTCAGAAATTCTTCTACTAGGCATTTGCACAAATACTTTGAACAATTTCATTCTTAAGAGTAAAACAATTGAAAACATCATTGAATCTGTCAACAGAAAAATGGATAAACAATGGTGATATAATTATACAATGAAATAGTACTCACCAATAAAAAGGAATTAACTAGGGATACATATAAAAGCAGGCTTCCCAGGTGGCATTAGTGGTAAAGAAACTGCCTGCCAAGGCAAGAGACATGAGAGACACTGGTTCAGTCCTTGGGTCAGGAAGATCTTCTGCAGGAATCTTAAATTGAAGAGTTCCTCTAATAAAATAATTTTAAAATCTGTTTATAACTTTGGCATAATGAAAATCACTGAAAATATTTGTCAGGAGCAGAAGTGTCCAGAGAGCACTGTGCTTATATAGCAGAATGTTGCAGCATTTTCTCCCCAATATGTTTCCTGTGGTTTAGCAACTGCATAGAGTATGCTTTTAGCAGAGTTCAAGTCCATTACCAAAGTGAACATAGATTTGATGGATGGGTTTGTGTGTGTGTGTTAATTTTCACATTGTTCCTAGCATTTCTCCCTTGATTTTGATATGATTTTTGTATGACCGTTTCCTATTATTTCTCCCATCATCTCTGGAATTCCCAGCCGCTTTGCATACTGATAATGACATCCCAACACCTCTGGGAAAACTTTATTTGTTAGCCTAGTGTCCTGTTGAATCAGACTAGCAAGCTAATTCCTGTAGGACATTGTCTAACATATGGCTTATTAACTATAAATAGCTTCTAAACTAGTTTTTGGTATGGCCAGAAATAACAAGAGCTATGAAATGTAAAATTCACATTTTGTTTATTCATTTAGGCAGTAAACTGATGCTTACTGAACACCAGACACTGTACTGGGGCATCGGAAAATAGTGGTGAACCAGAGGCTTGATCACAAGCTTCAGTGCAGACTCACTTCTGAAGCAGTGATGAGGGGTGTAATCACAGGCATAATGAAGTTATTACAATTGAGTGAAGGGAATGGAAAGTGTAGTATATTATGAGGCACCCTGCAGAATGGCGGGTAATTGAGGGTCAGAGGATGTCTTGTACTGACTGTCAGAAAGTGCTATGTAAGCTGAGTACTACAGCCTGATCAAGATGACGACAAGAGTGTTCAGGTGAAGAGGCCAGAGTGAGGCTGTAACAGATGCAATACTTTATGAAGGCACTTCTTTTCTTTCTGCCTTAGCAAGGAGTGTAACTTAGGCTTCGAGACTCCCATCAGGACTGGAAAGTGGAAAATCTATTTCTACCTTTTGATATGAATTGATGGCATGGGGACAATAAAGCTCAAAATCCGGCAAGAAATAAAATTTCACTTAAAAGTGATCATGGTGATCAAAGGTTTACGACATCAACCTAAGGATTCATCAATATATGTTTTTATGGCAGCACAGATATTATTTGTCTTAAGAAAATAACAATATCTCACTTTCAGTTCAGTTCAGTTCAGTTGCTCAGTCATGTCTGACTCTTTGTGACCCCATGAATTGCAGCACGCCAGGCCTCCCTGTTCATCACCATCTCCCGGAGTATACTCAGACTCATGTTCATTGGTGCTTGATGCCATCCCGTCATCTCATCCTCGGTCGTCCCCTTCTCCTCCTGTCCCCAATCCCTCCCAGCATCAGAGTCTTTTCCAATGAGTCAACTCTTCACATGAGGTGGCCAAAATACTGGAGTTTCAGCTTCAGCATCATTCCTTCCAAAGTTCTGAGGTTATTGATATTTCTCCCGGCAATCTTGATTCCAGCTTGTGCTTCTTCCAGTCCAGCGTTTCTCATGATGTACTCTGCATATAAGTTAAATAAGCAGGGTGACAATATACAGCCTTGACGGACTCCTTTTCCTATTTGGAACCAGTCTGTTGTTCCATGTGCAGTTCTAACTGTTGCTTGCATACAGATTTCTCAAGAGGCAGGTTAGGTGGTCTGGTATTCCCATCTCTTTCAGAATTTTCCACAGTTTATTGTGATCCACACAGTCAAAGGCTTTGGCATAGTCAATAAAGCAGAAGTAGATGTTTTTCTGGAACTCTCTTGCTTTTTCCATGATCCAGCAGATGTTGGCAATTTGATCTCTGGTTTCTCTGCCTTTTCTAAAGCCAGCTTGAACATCAGGGAGTTCATGGTTCACGTGTTGCTGAAGCCTGGCTTGGAGGATTTTGAAGATTACTTTACTAGCATGTGAGATGAGTGCAATTGTGCGGTAGTTGGAGCATTCTTTTGCATTGCCTTTCTTTGGAATTGGAATGAAAACTGACCTTTTCTAGTCCTGTGGCCTCTACTGAGTTTTCCAAATTTGCTGGCAGATTGAGTGCAGCACTTTCACAGCATCATCTTTCAGGATTTGAAACAGCTCAATTGGAATTCCATCACCTCCACCAGCTTTGTTCGTAGTGATGCTTTCTAAGTCCCACTTGACTTCACATTCCAAGATGTCTGGCTCTAGATTAGTGATCACATCATCATGATTATCTCACTTTAGGAAGTATTTATGTATTGTTGTTTTTCTCACATAATGTGCCACATATGTGACTTGTTGGTAGTACTGAGTTCCTCCTAGGATTGCTTGCACAAGAGCTGGGTGTTTTAGACACATTTTTCAGTCTTAAGCAAAACCTTTGCACTGAGATGTATCTATACCTTTTCATTCATTCACTGCAGGAGCCTGTGCTCGCTTATTTTAGGTTTCTAAAAGGTGAGGTTTTAGTGAGGGCTAAATGTATTTGTTCTCTCATAAAATACTTCCTAAGTTATACTTCAAACCCCATAATAAAGAATTTGAAGGGAGCATATTCTAAGTCCTCATATATTTCCTTCACTCCGATAAATTATATGCTTCAAGGATTGACAAAATGCTTTTCTGAAGTTTGTTGGTTTTTAAATGCTTAGTGGCTGAAAAGTCTTCTGATGATATTAGGTTTGGCTCCCTGTCTGAGGGAATATCTGTTAATATGAAAGAGTGTCAGGCCAGGGGTTGGCAAACTAGCCCCTTGGCTAAGTCTGTCCTATTCCTGTTCTTTTAAAGTCAGGGAACTAAGAAGGCTTTTACATTTTTCAAATGTTGCTAGAATAAAACTAAAAAAGAAAAAGAAGGATCTGGGACTGAGAGGTCTGTACCCTGCTAAACCTAAAATATTTACTATTTGATACTTTAGAGTGAAAAAGGTTGCCTCTACCCATCTCTTACATCAGTGAAACTATGGTATGAACTGGAAAAAATACTTATTGCCCACGGTGGGAAGTCTTTAGTTATTAAAACTTCAGTCATGTTTAAAGTATTCTACAATTAGCATCCTGAACAACTCACTGCTTTTTAAAAAGTTCTTTGCTGTTGTTCATTGTTCAGTCATAAATTGTGTCTGACTCTTTAAAACCCTATGAATTGCATCATACCATGCTTCTCTGTGTGACCTAAGAGATCCTAAACTCCCCTTTGCTCTGACCTCAAGTACTACTACTTATTCATTTACACATCAGCCCAATAGTAGATCTGTTGGTAAAGCATCTGCCTGCAATGCAGGAGACCTGGGTTCGATCCCTGGGTCAGTAAGCTCCCCTGAAGAAGGAAATGGCCACCCACTCCAGTATTCTTGCCTGGAGAAGCCCATGGACAGAGGAGCCTGGCAGGCTACAGTCCATGGGGTCACAAGAGTTGGACACGACTTAGTGCTGTGTTTGTGTGTCTATGCTTCCCTGTCCTTCACAATCTCCCAATTTGTTCCAACTCATGTCTTTTGAGTTGGTGGTGTCATCCAACCGTCTCATCCTCTGTCACGTACTTCTCCTGCCTTCAATCCTTCCCAGTATCAGGATCTTTTCCATGAGTCAGCTCTTTGCATCAGGTGGTCAAAGTATTAGAGGTTCAGCTTCAGCATCAGTTCTTCCAATGAACTTTCAGGGTTTATTTCCTTTAGGATTGACGGGTTTAATCTTCTTCCAGTCAAAGGGACGCTTCAAGAGTCTTTTTCCAGCACCACAGGTTGACGGCATCAAATTTTTGTCTCTCAGCCTTCTTTATGGTCCAAATGTCACATCTGTACATGACTACTAGAAAAACTGTACAGACCTCTGTCAGCAAAGTGATGTCTCTACTTTTTAATACACTGTCTAGGTTTGTCATAGCTTTTCTTCCAAGGAGCAAGTGTCTTTTAATACTGTGGCTATAGACACCATCTGCAGTGATTTTGAAGCCCTCCAGATAAAATTTGTCACTGTTTCCACTTTTTCCCCATCTATTTGTCATGAATTGATGGGACTGGATGCCGTAATATTAGTTTTTTGAGTTATGAGTTTGAAACCAGCTTTTTCACTCTCCTCTTGCACATTCATCAAGAGGCTCCTTAGTTCCTCTTTGCTTTCTGCCTTTAGGATGGTGTCATCTGAATATCTGAGATTGTAGATATTTTTCCTGGCAATCTTGATTCCAGCTTGTGATTCATCCAGACCAGCATTTTACAGGATGTATTCTGCATATAAGTTAAATAAGTAGGGTGACAATATACAGCCTTGATGTATTCCTTTCCCAATTAGGAACCAGTCTGTTGTTCCATGTCCAGTTTTCTCTATTGCTTCTTGACCTGTATTCAGGTTTCTCAGGAGGCAGGTAAGGTAGTCTGGTATTCCCATCTCTTGAAGAATTTTCCACAGTTTATTGTGATCCACACAGTCAAAGGCTTTGGCATAGTCAATGAAGCCGAAGTAGATGTTTTTCTGGAATTCCTTTGCATTTTCAATGATCCGATGGATGTTGGCAATTTGATTTCTGGTTCCTCTCCCTTTTCTAAATCCAGTTTGTACATCTGGAAGTGCTCGGTTCATGTCCTGTTGAAGCCTGGCTTGAAGGATTTTGAGCATTACTTTGCTGGGATGGCAATGAGTGAAATTGTGTGATACTTTGAGCATTCTTTGGCATTGCCTTTCTTTGGGATTGGAATGAATACTGACCTGTTCCAGTCCTGTGGCCACTGCTGAGTTTTCCAAATTTGCAGTCACACTGAGTGTAGCACTTTAACAGTACCATCTTTTAGAATTTGAAATAGCTCCGCTGGAATTCCATCACCTCCACCAGCTTTGTTCTAATGATGTTTCCTAAGTAAGGCCCACTTGACTTCACTCCAGGATGTTTGGCTCTAGGTTGGTGATCACATAATTGTGGTTTTCTGGGTCATGAAGATCTTTTTTGTACAGTTCTTCTGTGTATTCTTGCCACCTCTTCTTAATATCTTCTGCTTCTGTTAGGTCCTTGCCATTTCTGTCCTTTATTGAGTCCATCTTTGCATGAATATTCCCTTGGTATGTCTAATTTTCTTGAAGAGATCTCTAGTCTTTCCCATTCTATTGTTTACCTCTATTTCTTTGCATTGATCACTGAGGAAGGCTTTCTTACCTCTTCTTTCTGTTGTTTGGAACTTTGCATTCAGTTGGGTATATCTTTCCCTTTCTCCCTTGCTTTTCGCTTCTCTTCTTCTTTCAGCTATTTGTAAGGCCTCCTCAGACAACCATTTTGCCTTCTTGCATTTCTTACCCTTTGGGATGGAGTTGGTCTCTGCCTCCTGTACTTTGTTACAAACCTCCATCCATAGTTCTCACGCATTCAGTCTACCAGATATAATCCCTTGAATCTATTTGTCACTTTCACTGTATAATCTTAAGGAATTTGATTTAGGTCATAGCTGAATGGTCTAGTGTTTTTCCTTTCTTTCTTCAATTTAAGTCTGAATTTTGAAACAAGGAGCTCATAGTCTGAGCTATAGTTAGCTCCCAGGCTTGTTGTTGATGACTGTATAGAGCTTCTCCATCTTCGGTTGCAAAGAATATAATTAGTCTGTTTTAGGTATTAGCCTTCTTTGCTGCATATTTTAATAGTTTTTAGGACAGTAACTCAAAAGAATCACCATAGGTTTAGCCTTATTTTATTATTTTACTAAGAATGAAGATTTGTGAGTTACAGAAATTCTATGTTAGTAAAAATAAAAAATAAATCCTTCTTAGCATATATACAAATCACAGCCATGTCAGGAGATTTAATAGCAGTGACATGTAATTTACAAGCTTATGTAAATTGATTTGTCAGTCTTACAATGATGACTTTGTCTGATGCTCCCATGTATCTATAACCATATATTATTGTGCAGCATTTATCTAAATGAAGGTGAAATTTTAAAGGATAGTATTCTAGTCAAGAAACGTTCAAATTCATTTTAATTTTACAATTTTTGATGCATATTTTCAAATTGTAGGGGTTTTGTAAAAATCAGCTGTATATATTTGTTTTTCTGTTCATTTTTTTAAAAAATCCATGTGAAAAGTACAAGAATTATAAGAGCCAAATTATTTGAAAAAATAATTTCCTTTTCAAGCCCTATAACAAAGTAGTCACTCAGTTCAGTTCAGTTCAGTCGCTCAGTCGTGTCCGACTCTTTGCGACCCCATGAACCGCAGCACGCCAGGCCTCCCTGTTCATCACCATCTTCCGGAGTTCACTCAGACTCACGTCCATCGAGTCCGTGATGCCATCCAGCCATCTCATCCTCGGTCGTCCCCTTCTCCTCCTGCCCCCAATCCCTCCCAGCATCAGAGTCTTTTCCAATGAGTCAACTCTTCGCATGAGGTGGCCAAAGTACTGGTCAGTTCTTCCGTGTATTCTTGCCACCTCTTCTTAATATCTTCTGCTTCTGTTAGGTCCATACCATTTCTGTCCTTTATTGAGCCCATCCTTGCATGAAATGTTCCCTTGGTATCTCTAATTTTCTTGAAGAGATCTCTAGTCTTTCCCATTCTGTTCTTTTCCTCTATTTCTTTGCATTGATCGCTGAAGAAGGCTTTCTTATCTCTTCTTGCTATTCTTTGGAACTCTGCATTCAGGTGCTTATATCTTTCCTTTTCTCCTTTGCTTTTTGCCTCTCTTCTTTTCACAGCTATTTGTAAGGCCTCCTCAGACAGCCATTTTGCTTTTTTGCATTTCTTTCCCATGGGGATGGTCTTGATCCCTGTCTCCTGTACAATGTCACTACTACTTTAAAAATACACCATTATAGCAGACTGCCCTTTCTTTTTATCATAAGTAGTGTCATTCGAGCTTTTTAATACTTATATTAAGATGTGCAGGGAAACTTTGGCTAATATTACAGTAGAAGTATCTTTTTGGAAAACTTCTGAGAAAAGAAAATATTAATATTGTCAAAATTACTGTAAATAAAAATGTCGAGAAAACTAGGGCATACAGGCCAAATAGGCTACCTGATTAATGAGCCAGAAACCAAGCGTATGCCCAAAATGTACATCTGATGAAAATTATCTACCAAACTTTGATATTCAAATAGGTAACATCACATATCCAAAAAAAAAAAAAAATGTGTTGTGCCTAAATAGAAAAATCTTTATTGCTTGCTGAAAACTTGATTCTCAAGCAAAGGTCATTGAGGGAGTGGAAAGACTTCTTACTTTGCCCTGGTTTGCCCAGACTAGCTGTTCAGCATCGGTTAAGTGCTCTGCTTTCTCATAGCCTGAATTTATTGGTTTGAAAAAATAAGATCCCTCCCTAAGTTAGGATTTCCTATAAGGCACAAACCATAGTGTATGTACTAGAAAGCTTTAAATAAGAAAGTAATATATAAATATTGCATGTCGTTTTGTTAAATCAATGACTACACCTCCTTCTAAATTTCTTAACTTTTCTGAATACTGTTATAGAACAGACATTTCACATGTATTTACACCTTTATATTCAAGACAATGATCAGTAACGCCTACATCATTTCTCTGAAATATTTTCAACTTCAATTTAGGATAATGTCTTAAGTCTCAATATGCTTGGAAATGAAAAGAAGTGAAAAAAAAAAAAAAACACAATCTACTGATGCTGTGAATTCTGAAGAAAATACCATATGCCATGCATTTGTTCATAAATAATAAATGTTACCCTTTATGAAAAGCTATGCTAAACATCTCAAAATTTCTATGTGACCTTTCAGTTTCACGGAGACATCTCAAAGACAATATATTTAAATCTTCACTAATTATCTTTCCCTTCAAATATGTTTGTATTAGTTAGTATTCTTTGTTGCTTAAAAACAAACAAACAAACAAACACCAGTGAGGACACAGGTCAGATCATCAAAAATCTTGTAGATTTTCTTCTGCAGGCTCTGAATTTAGATGCTGAAATGACACCATCACAGAGGGCCTACTTTATCTTTTTCTGATGTCCATCCGTTTCTATAATAACCAGAGTGGCCAATGGGAGCTCAGTGGATGGAGAGCTTCCATTCCTAGTAGTTCTATATTTTGCTTTGTTTTCTCCTCACGTGTTGTACATTTGGGGTCCAGGATGGAAGACGTGTCCTGTTGCTCCTCTCCAGCATTCACTACCACAGCATCATTCCTACCTTCTCCCTAACGCCTTCACTCCTCCAGAGCACTTGTAACCAGTTTATCCTATCCACCACTCTCCTGTATTTTATAATATGCTATGGCATCTTCTACTGTTACACTAGGAACTCTGCTTTATTTGGGGAACTGTATTTTAGTGGTGTATGTGTGTGGTACGTTGCTTCAGTTTTGTTTGACTCTTTGTGACCCCATGGACTGTAGTCCACCAGGCTCCTCTGTCCATTGGGTTTTCCAGGCAAGAATACTGGAGTGGGTTTCCATGCCCTCCTCCAAGGGATCTTCCCAACCCAGGGGTCAAACCTGTGTCTTTAAGTCTCTTGTGTTGATGGGCAGGCTCTTTACCACTAGTACCACCTGGGAATCCCATTTTAGTGGCCCCAATCTGAACATTTAAATTATGTGACATTTTTACTGAAAACTCTTCAGTGAAGTTTCTTTTAGCCCCATTAATATGAAGTTTACCACACTGTCGTGGCCTTCAGGCCATCCTTGCTTCTTCACTGTGCTCCATAAATTCTGGCTTCCTTCCTGCCCTCAAAACATGCAGCATATACTCAAGATGTTTGCATTTCTTACTTTGGCTTATACTGTTGACTTCTTTTGGTTTCACAATAAAACAGTGTCAAAGTTATGTTTATACTATACTGTAGTCTGCTCAGTGTATTGCACCATTTTGTCTAGAAACAATGGCCACATCTTAATTTAAAAAGACTTGATTGCTAAAAAATGCTAGCCCTCATCTGAACCTTCAGGGAATTGTGATCTTTTAGCTGGTGGAGGATCTTGCATCAAAGTTGATGCTGCTGAGTGATCATCATGATGATTGTTGAAGGTTGGGGCACCTGCGGCAATTTCTTAGGATAAAACAACATTAAGTGTGCTATGTCAGTTGACTGTTCCTTTCATTTAAACACTTGGAGGCCATTATTAATTGGCCTAATTTCAGTATTGTTCTGTCTCAGGGAATAGGGAGGCCCAAGGAAAGGAAAAGAGATGGAGGAATGGCAGGTCAGTGGGGAAGTCAGAATGTACAGAATGTTTATAGATTACATTCACTCTTATATGGGTATGGTTCAAGTCACCCCCAAACAGTTGCATTAGTGGCATCAAAGATCACTGACCACACATCGTGATAGTGAGTATAATAATAATGAAAACGCTTGAAATATTGTAAGAATTACCAAACATGATAGAGACCTGAAGTGAGCAAATGCTGTTGGAAAAATGGTGCCAATAGACTTTCTCTAGGCAGTGCTGCCAGAAACCTTATAGAAGCATCTGTAAAGCAAAAACTGAGCCATACCTATAATATACAACAATACATATGTATTATATAACTCAGTGTATTTAATTTATATATACATTATATTTGAAAAAATTTATCAGAGCATAGTTGATTTAAAATGCTGTGTTTTTGCTGTACATCAAAGCGAATCAATTGTATATATACATATATCCACTCTTTTTCAGATTATTTTTCCATGTAGGTCATTACAGAATATTGAGTAGAGTTTTCCTGTGCTACACAGTAGATCCTTGCTAGATATCCATTTGTGTATATGTCAATCCTGATGGATATGTTGATCTTTCCCACGCTTCCCATACCAGTAACCATAAGTTTGTTTTCTACATCTATAACTCTGTTTCTCTTTTGTAAATAAATTCACTTGTACCATTTTTTTCTAGATTCCATATATAAGCGGCATATTTGTCTTTCTCTGTCTCATTTCATTCAGTATTATAATCTCTAGGCCCATCCATGTTATGGTGAATGGCAACATTTTGTCCTTTTTTATGATTGGGTAATATTCCGTTGTGTACATATACCAAATCTTTATCCATTCATCTGTCAGTGAACACGTTGAGTGTTTCCACATCCTGGCTATTGCAAATATTAAATATATCCATTGCATATTCTTTATTATTTGCCCCACGTTGTACTGACATACTGTATACTTTACTAATGCAAATGCCATGTGAGCTGAAACTGTATTGTCCACTTCTGTCTCCCCAGTGATTTAAACAGTATCTGGTGTATAAAAAGATCTCATATATCTCCTGAGTGAATGAATGGATATATGAATATATAGCACTGTGAGCAGAAGTGCTAAGGTTGAGCCTTGGTGTGGCATCTGCCTCTCCTGAATCAGGTGGATTAAGAGTGAATATTGGGTAACACTGTAAAGAAAATCTAGGTGCTGTTACTTAGAAGAGGTTGCTGGGGAGGGAAAGGATGGATGTCTACCATTTTATCCCCCCTTCCCTCTTTTTGTCACCAATGCCAATATGTGAATAGATTGGTTTATATCATTGTTTTTACTCCCTCCTCTCAAAGTGTTATTAATTCTTTTGAAACATTTTCCCTTCCCAACACGTGGCATTGACTTTGAACTCTATAACTCGTCTTTCTGCCCCGTCTTGATCTCCCACCATCCAAGATCTTCTAAATATGGCTCTTATTCTGTCATTTAGAAAAGAAACACATGCTGTATTCTTTTGTCCACAATCAGACAGGACTTGTTAAAACACTCATGATTTTCCAATATGACCACTTCTTCCAGTCAGATTTATGGCCTTATCACTTATTCCAGAATATAGTTTATGTTTTCAGAGTCCGCAGTTTTAGTTCTAAAGTAGATTTTTTAGATAAGCTAGTCAGATCTTTTTGGGGGACAGACATGGAGAGAAGGAATAAAATAGATGAGGGCTAGAGAAGTTACCCTAAAGAACAAAATTTCACCATAACCACTAGACTCAGGGTATCTCCAGACCTAGGTCTGAGTTCCTTCTTTTGTGTGTGTGTGTATTTTTAATTAATCTATTTATTTTAATTGGAGGGTAATTACTTTATTGTGCATTTTGCCGTACATCGACATGAATCAGCCACAGGGCCACATGTGTCCCACCATCCTGAGCCCCCTCCCACCTCCCTCCCCACCTCATCCCTCTGGATTGTCTCAGAGCACCAACTTTGAGGGCCCTGCTTCCTGCATCGAACTTGAGCTGGTCATCTGTTTTACATATGGTAATATTCGTGTTTCAATGCTATTCTCTCAAATCATCCCACCCTCGCCTTCTCCCACATAGTCTAGAAGTCTCTTCTTTACTCCTGTGTCTCTTTTGCTGCCTTGCATATAGCATCGTCATTACTGTCTTTCTAAATTCCATACCATGGAATATGTTGTCGTGGTGTTTCTCTTTCTGACTTACTTCTGAGTTCCTTTTTTATTCCAGTCTTTCCCAGTCCTCTCCTGTGTCCTTCTCGCTTTATTCTCCTAAACATCATTCTGCCCTCCTATCCAGTTAAAGTCTATCTCTTTCTATTGTTCTCCTGATTACATTGTTTTCATAGGATTCCAAGGATTATTGAAAGCACTAGCTATGCCACACACTTCTGTACTTCCTTTTAATGCTGCCTTTTGCAGCATTTTTTTTTCATATTTTAGGCCTATGATATCAGGATTTATAGTGAGAAATATATATTTTTGGTCTTGATCCATGCTGTCTGCCACATGGGCTCTGAAACTCCTGGGATTTCCTAAGTGATAAGTGTGATAAAGATGAAATGGGTGTCTTTTGTTATTCATAACAAATTCCTTTCAACCCATACCTGAGTTTATGTCAATGAGGTGATTTTTGAAAACCCCCTTGATAACCTTAAGATGAAACCAACCATGTGATTTGATAAGAGAGTTGAAACTTTCAGCTGCACCGGTCATAGCAAACACCCTCTTCCAACAACACAAGAGAAGACTCTACACATGGACATCACCAGATGGTCAACACCGAAATCAGATGGATTATATTCTTTGCAGCCAAAGATGGAGAAGCTCTATACAGTCAGCAAAAGCAAGACAGGGAGCTGACTGTGGCTCACATCATGAACTCCTTATTGCCAAATTCAGACTTAAATTGAAGAAAGTAGGGAAAACCACTAGACCATTCAAGTATTACCTAAATCAAATCCCTTATGATTATAGAGTGGAAGTGAGAAATACATTTAAGGGGCTGGATCTGCTAGATAGAGTGCCTGATGAACTATGGATGGAGGTTTGTGACATTGTACAGGAGACAGGGATCAAGACCATCCCCATGGAAAAGAAATGCAAAAAAGCAAAATGGCTGTCTGGGGAGGCCTTACAAATAGCTATGAAAAGAAGAGAAGTGAAAAGCAAAGGAGAAAAGGAAAGATATAAGCATCTGAATGCAGAGTTCCAGAGAACAGCAAGGAGAGATAAGAAAGCCTTCCTCAGTGATCAATGCAAAGAAATAGAGGAAAACAACAGAATGGGAAAGACTAGAGATCTCTTCAAGAAAATTAGAGATACCAAGGGAACATTTCATGCAAAAATGGGCTTAATAAAGGACAGAAATGGTATGGACCTAACAGAAGCAGAAGATATTAAGAAGAGGTGGCAAGAATACACAGAACTGTACAAAAAAGATCTTCACGATCAAGATAATCACGATGGTGTGATCACTAATCTAGAGCCAGACATCCTGGAATGTGAAATCAAGTGGGCCTTAAAAAGCACATACCAGTTTTCATTCCAATTCCAAAGAAAGGCAATGCAAAAGAATGCTCCAATTACCGCACAATTGCACTCATCTCACATGCTAGTAAAGTAATGCTCAAAATCCTCCAAGCCAGGCTTCAGCAATACGTGAACCGTGAACTCCCTGATGTTCAAGCTGGCTTTAGAAAAGGCAGAGGAACCAGAGATCAAATTGCCAACATCCGCTGGATCATGGAAAAAGCAAGAGAGTTCCAGAAAAACATCTACTTCTGCTTTATCGACTATGCCAAAGCCTTTGACTGTGTGGATCACAATAAACTGTGGAAAATTCTGAAAGAGATGGGAATACCAGACCACCTAACCTGCCTCTTGAGAAATCTGTATGCAGGTCAGGAAGCAACAGTTAGGACTGGACATGGAACAACAGACTGGTTCCAAATAGGAAAAGGAGT
>SJYT01085032.1:262880-340467 GCA_006410635.1 Cephalophus harveyi | reverse complement strand
TGAGACATGATTCTGGGGCTAAATTTAATCCATAATTATATTCTGCTTGGTCTGTACAATGTTAAAAAAATTTGAAATTTTCATTAAAAAAAATTCAGATGTTTTTTCATAATATCAGATAAATGGTTCATTTCTTCACAACAACCAGGGGCTGAAGCTGAAGAGAGGTGACCCCTTTTGATAAAGGGTGGACTTTTCATCTCACCCCAGTTTGCAGCACACCCTGATAATATTAGAACTGCCTGCTTTCCTTATGTTCAATACCTACCTGGCTCCAGGCATGCATTTGAGTTTCTGGCTCCTTTTCTAGGTAGACACACTTTATGCTTCCCCAACTGGTATGGTCTGAATTGCATTTCCCCAAATACAAATGCTGAGGTTCTGGGACTTCTCTAGCAGTCCCGTGGTTAAGATTCCACCCTGTAGTGCAAGGGACTCGGGTTCAACCCCTGGTCGGGGAACTAAGATCCCACATGCTGTGTAGCAATTAAGTCCACAGGCTACAACTGCCGAGCCCAAGCACTCTGGAGCCCACGTGCCCCAACTAGAGTCCACGTGCTGCAACTGCTGAACTGCCGAGCCTACACACAGCTAGAGACGGCAAGCTGCAACTGGAGAGCTTGTGTGCTGCAAGCAAAGATCCAGCACGAGGCAATGAAGATCCTGCAGGATGCAGCTGAGACCCAACGCAGCCAGACAAACACACTGAAAACACAGTGTTGAGGTCCAAGTCCTAACCTCCAGCACCTCAGAGCATGAGCCTATTTGGAGACAGGGTCTTTTAAGAGGTAATCAAGTTAAAACAAGTTGACGAGGGTTGGGTCTGAATCTAAGATGACTGGTTTCCTTCTAAAAAGGCGAAATGTGGACAGACACACACAGCAAGGGAGAATGCTGATGGAAGATGAAGGCAGAGATCAGGATGATACATCTACAAGCCAAGGAAGGCTAAAGACTGTCTGTAACTACCAGAAGCCAGGGAGGGGCCTGGAACGGATTCTCCCCCGCAGCCCTTAGAAGGAACCAACCCTGCTGACACTTTGATTTCAGACATTGCAGGCTCCAGACGGTGAGACCATACCTGTTTGATGGGTAAGCCACTCAGCTAGTGGTACTTTGTTATGGCGGCCCTAGAAAGTGAATACCCTCAGTGTCTGAAATAAAGGCAGTATCTCCTTGATCATTGGGAAGAAGCACAGGTGAATGGCCTGAATCACCAGCTACTCTGGTCTAGGAAAAGCACATCACTGGGAGAAACATCCCTTCCAAACCCAAGCAAGGTTTCCAAGGCTTCCCTAAAGGGATATTCCCCAATGGTGATATTTTAAGGGTGAAGAGATGTTTTAGGGGAACAAGTGTCAGAGAGGCAGATTGCCCAAATCTTCATTTATTCTTGAGGTTAATTTCATGCTTCCGTATACTGCAAGGTACCTCCCATTTTATTCTCCTTCCCAGGCTATTTCTCCCCTTATATGATCCAAAGCTTGCAGAGGTGCTGGAGGGGACTGAGGAAGGGATCTCAGTTGGAGAGCAATGGGCAGCTGGGTCTGAAAAGCTGGCTGTTCCCCAGAGGAGGCCCTGAGTAACTATGAACAGATCCTGAGTCTGAGCTCCTTTCTCTTAAAATCAGTAGTCCTTATACGAGGCACCTAGAATAGTCAAATTCACCAAGTCAGAAAGTACACTGGTAGACGCCAGGAGCGAGCGGGGAGGGGAGAATGGGGAGTTAGTTTTTAAGGGGGTCGGAGTTTCAGTTTAGGAGGGTGAAAAAGTCAGGAGATGGATGATAGAGAGAGTTATACAACAATGTGCCAGTTAAATATGGTTAAAATAATATGTTATATACTAAGTGACTTATACCATAATAAAAAAATTTTTTTTAAATAAGTAGTCTTGGTGACTTATGGAATGATTCACTTTCTAAAGGATGTTTCTGAAGCAAAAGTATGACTCTTTCAGGCATCAGACTTCTATTTGGTCCCTCAAATCCCATTCCAATGGGCCGGAGAACCGCCTTCTAGGTGGCGGAGGAGGGGAGGTTTACTTCAATCAATCAATGCTCCAAGCTGGGAAGTGAAGCAGGGCCAGATCAGTTGTCCTCTGGCTGATCAAGAGGTCACCCTCACTATGAACTCAGAGAAGCATGGCTCCATGTCTGATTTTTTAAATTATGATTTTTTTTGGAATGGAGTGGGGTAAGATGGATTTCAAATAAATAAAATGGAACTATGTGGGCTGACTACTAATCTTAGGGGAGTAAAAAGCTTGATAAATGAAGGGAACTAAAGGTGGGTTGGATAGCCAAGATCACGCAGGCTGACCACCTCCTAGGGTTCATGGTGAAGCGCCCAGACCCAGAGAGAAAGCAGTGGCATCTTGCATCTGGGGGGCTCTGGAGGGGCGAGGGAGTGTCCTAAGGTCTCTACATTTCCACGGACTAGAGGTTCCTGGGGAGAAAAAGACCTGCGCATGTGGCTATGAGACGGGACCCTCAGGCCTGCGGATTATACCCTCACATACGCCATTTCTTTATCTATAAGTTACGTATAAGCACTGCTGCTGCTGCTGCTGCTGAGTCGCTCAGTCGTGTCCGACTCTGTGCGACCCCACAGACGGCAGCCCACCAGGCTCCCCCGTCCCTGGGATTCTCCAGGCAAGAACACTGGAGTGGGGTGCCATTTCCTTCTCCAATGCAGGAAAGTGAAAAGTGAGCATGATATATATGGAGAAGGCAATGGCACCGCACTCCAGTACTCTTGCCTGGAAAATCCCATGGGCGGAGGAGCCTGGTGGGCTGCAGTTCATGGGGTCGCAAAGAGTCAGACACGACTGAACGACTTTACTTTCACTTTTCACTTTCCTGCATTGCAGAAGGAAATGGCAACCCACTCCAGTGTTCTTGCCGGGAGAATCCCAGGGACGGGGGAGCCTGATGGGTTGCCGTCTATGGGGTCGCACAGAGTCGGCCATGGCTGAAGCAACTTAGCAGCAGCATGGTATACGTGTATAATACAGACACGACTGACTCAGAAGAAGAATGACGTAAAATAAACTTAAGTTCTAGCTCTATTTCATCTACCACATGCCTCAGTGGACGGCCATGTCGGCCCCCTGGTTCTCTGCACCTGGCCCGAATCTGTATACATATGGCAGAGCAACACACACCCAGCTGACTGTGTTCATGTCTGAAGGGCAGCCCACACCTCTCAAATAACGGTTAGTTGAAATAGTTATTCATTATCAAAGCATTCAAATGACTGAAGTTTAGGAGAGTCTGACAAATAGCATCAATGAGAAAACATTTTTAGAAGAACACTATTTTTGCATTTTTAGGTAGAAACTCACGTACAGATGTGAGAGTTGGACCATTAAAGAAGGCTGAGTGTCAAAGAATTGATGCTTTTGAATCGTGGTGCTGGAGAAGACTCTAGAGAATCCCTTCAACTGCAAGGAGATCAAACCAGTCAATCAATCCTGAATATTCATTGGAAGGACTGATGCTGAAGCTCCAGTGCTACAGTCACTGGATGTGAAGAGCCAACTCACTGGAAAAGACCCTGATGCTGGGAAAGACTGAGGGCAGGAGGAGAAGGGGACGACAGAGGATGAGATGGTTGGATGGCATCACCGACTCAATGGACATGAGTTTGAGCCAGCTCTGGGAGACAGTGAAGGACTGGGAAGCCTGGCGGGCTGCAGTCCACAGGTCTGCAAAAAGTCACACATGACTTAGTGAGTAAACAACAGCCTTAACACTGGACATCATTTTGCTTGTTTCTGCTCCCTTCTCCCAATTTGGGATTATTCTTAGAGGGCCACATTATATTTTTATGCTACTAAAACCATCAGGATAAAATTATGTTTTACATCGTGCT
The DNA here is from genome assembly GCA_006410635.1 of Cephalophus harveyi. Lineage (NCBI taxonomy): Eukaryota > Metazoa > Chordata > Mammalia > Artiodactyla > Bovidae > Cephalophus > Cephalophus harveyi. The sequence goes on along the minus strand of SJYT01085032.1, from coordinate 336,592 downwards.
CACTCCATGAGGACTGCAAACATGGCCATAGGCTTTTCAAAGAGAATGAGATTTCGAGTACACCTCAAACAGTCCAAGGAAGCCACTGACCTACCTGGTGAGCTTGGTGCCAATCTGCTGCCGCAGCTCCAGTCGCTCCTCATCCGTCTGCCGGGGAAGGATGTTCTTTTCTTCCAGCTCTCGCTTGGAGGGCCTGTTGCTGAGCTTGATGGCTAAGGAGTCCTTCCTGCACACCTTCATGGCCAGGGAGCCTGCAGGAGAGGAGAGGTGAGTTAATAAAGTCATCGCCAACCTGGGGTCCGGGCTCCCCCAGAGTCAGCTGTGGCCCATAGGGTGCAAGACAGGGAGACGGATATAACAGCCCAACTCCTGAGAGTGGGCAAGACCTCAGTCAAAGGAGGAAAGTGACTGTATGTCACTTTCATAGTTTCTGCCATCGGCATGTCCTGTCTGCCTCTCAGTGTGCTGGGCACGTGAGGAGCACGTGGGCAACCTGTGACGGGATCTCTGCTTCCCCAGGAACTCCCCACCTGGTGGGAACATCACAAAGGAGGGCAGGACAGACTGTGGAGCATAAAACATACTGCGAAGGACGGGGACGAGGGGCTGGCACGTGCAGGATAAGTGAGACCGACAGGCAGCCGGCTGGAGTGCACCTGCCTGTATGAAGGCTCAGAGGTAAATCACAGGAGACAAGAGAGATCAGCTACAGCGGGGCTGGGGCTGCGGAGCAAGGTAAGGCTGGGGTCAGCGTCGGGTGGGAGGGAGAACAAGCTCATGGAAAGGCAATATTCAGGCACTGCTTTTCAACACTGGTGGTTCTGAGCATCTTCCATCTGGAATAAATCCATGCTTCTCAACCAGGATCTGGGGTCCGGGCTCCCCCAGAGTCAGCTGTGGCCCATAGGGTGCAAGACAGGGAGACGGATATAACAGCCCAACTCCTGAGAGTGGGCAAGACCTCAGTCAAAGGAGGAAAGTGACTGTATGTCACTTTCATAGTTTCTGCCATCGGCATGTCCTGTCTGCCTCTCAGTGTGCTGGGCACGTGAGGAGCACGTGGGCAACCTGTGACGGGATCTCTGCTTCCCCAGGAACTCCCCACCTGGTGGGAACATCACAAAGGAGGGCAGGACAGACTGTGGAGCATAAAACATACTGCGAAGGACGGGGACGAGGGGCTGGCACGTGCAGGATAAGTGAGACCGACAGGCAGCCGGCTGGAGTGCACCTGCCTGTATGAAGGCTCAGAGGTAAATCACAGGAGACAAGAGAGATCAGCTACAGCGGGGCTGGGGCTGCGGAGCAAGGTAAGGCTGGGGTCAGCGTCGGGTGGGAGGGAGAACAAGCTCATGGAAAGGCAATATTCAGGCACTGCTTTTCAACACTGGAGGTTCTGAGCATCTTCCATCTGGAATAAATCCATGCTTCTCAACCAGGAGAGATTTTTGCCTCCCAGGGGACACTTGGCAAAGTCTAGAGACATTTATGGTTGTCAAACTGGGGTCTGGTGGGGAGGCTGCTACTGGCATCCGGTGGGTAGAGGCTATTCAACATTATTAAAACTTTACATGGCACTGGGCAGCATGGTCTAGTGGTCTAAGGTGCTGGATTAAGGCATCAGGTTGTTTGGGGGCATAGGTTCAAATCCCACCGCTGCCAAGGAGCATTTTCCCCTTCAAGGATCACAGTCTTGTCGTGGTGAAGGGACTTGCTTAACTCAATGAAGCTATGAGACATGCCATGCAGGGCCATCTAAGACAGACAGGTCACAGTGGAGAGTTCTCACAAAATGTGGACACTGGAAGAGGGAATAGCAAACCATTCCAGTGTTCTTGCTGAGAGAACCCCATGAACAGTATGATAAGGCAAAAAGGTATGACACTAGAAGACGAGCCCCTCCCTGGTTGGAAGGTGTCCAATATGTTACTGGGAAAGAGTGGAGAGCAATAGAGTAGGTATACCATGTGAGATGCCTGGCTGGATGAATCAGAAGCTGGAATCAAGACTGACCAGAGAAATATCATTAACCTGATATGCAGATGACACCACCCTTATGGCAGAAAGTGAAGAGGAGCTAAAGAGCCTCTTGATGAGGGTGAAAGAGAATGAAAAAGCTGGCTTAAAACTCAGCATGCAAAAAATGAAGATCATGGCATCTGGTCCCAACACTTCATGGCAAATAGAAGGGGAAAAACTGGAAGCAATGACAGTCTTTATTTTCTTGGGCTCCAAAATCACTGTGGACAGTGACTGCAGCCATGAAATCAGAGGAGGCTTGCTCCTTGGAAGGAAAGCTATGACAAACCTAGACAGTGTATTAAAAAGCAGAGACGCTGCTGTGCTGACAAAAGTCTATCTAGTCAAAGCTATGGTTTTTCTAGTAGCCATGTATGGATGTGAGAACTGAAGCATAAAGAAGGCTAAGTGCCGAGGAATTGGTGCTTTCAACCTGTGGTGCTGGAGAAGACTCTTGAGAGTCCCTTGGACTAGCAAGATCAAACCAATCAATCCTAAAGGAAATCAACCCTGAATATTCATTGGAAGGACTGATGCTGAAGCTGAAACTCTAATACTCTGGCCACCTGATGCGAAGAATTGACTAATTGGAAAAGACCGTGATGCTGGGAAAGACTGAAGATAGGAGGAGAAGGGGACGACAGAGGATGAGACGGTTGGATGACATCACTGACTCGACGGACATGAGTTTGAGCAAGCTCTGGGAGTTGGTGATGGACAGGGAAGCCTGGCGTGCTACAGTCCATGGAGTCGCAAAGTGTCAGATAAGACTGAGCGACTGAACTGAACTGATGCTGGAGCTTCAATACTTTGGCCACCTGATGCGAGGAGCCTACTCACTGGAAAAGACAGTGATGCCGGGAAAGATTGAAGGCAAAAGGAGAAGGGGACGGCAGAGGATGAGATAGAGATGTGTATAAGAGACAGGTTTAGAGGTACCCACTGGTATACAACGAGCTGTCGTCATCCTCCTCCTCCTCCTCCTCCTCCTCCTCCTCTTCTCTTGTGTACAGGCAAGCAGAGTCTTCGTAGTCTGACTCATGAGGCACATTTTCTTTATTGTCATCACATTCAATCACAACGGTCGGCACTTGTCTGATCTCCGGGAGGCCCAGAGGCCCTGCTTTTGTGACACTGTCGCCGGAGTGCAAGCCAGAGCTGTGGTAAGAAGCCGAACAGGGGACCCGCTGCTCAGAGCTGTTTAAAAAGAAAGAAAAGAGGGCATTCATTCCGGCTCAGGTGTCGTGTAAGTGCACGGGAACCTTTTAAATCCCTGGCTGTCCCGCACTCGGAAGCGAAAGGTCTGCGGGGCAATTCGAGTCCCATTTCCCACCTCCAGCTCGTCGTGCTGGGGCCGCAGAGTGACCTGGTGGTGTCAGCGCCTGTTCTCTTCTGACCGCGGGCAGACTGTTAACTTTTCTGAGCCTGTTTCCTTGGGTGAAACTGGGTAAACCCTATCTTTTTAGCAGGGCTGGTTGCATGTGTGCCCCACCGGCAGGGCCTCAAAGGAGACCCACACTTGTTATTTCTAGAAAGGGCCCTCCAAGGGGTTTCTAGACATTGTCCATATCAGTCTGTTCTCCAGGACAGCTTTTGGAAGCTCAGATGTGGCTATCTCACCTGTTAGAACCCTGAATGTCTTCCTAGTCTACAAAACCAGTGCTCCAAGACTGATACAGAAAAGTTGTCAAAAAATCCACACTGCAGGCTATACCATTCATAGCAAAGAACCAAATTAACTGAAAGGTAGCTTCTCATTGCATCTTGCCTCCACCTCTGATGGCCAAAGGCAGGAAGGGAAAAACCTTCTGGAATGGTGTGGTCACTTAGAAGACCTGCTCTAAATAAAAGGTCTCACTGCCAGAGGAGAGGGAAAACCATGAGCCTGGAAGCAGCAGTTTAAACACAGCTTGACGTGCAATACCCCGTATCGTCTGCCCCAGCCTCGTCCCCCTACCTCTGTCCCCACACAATTCACCTCCTTCACATGCAACGACGCACTGCACACTCCTGGCCTGGGATGTGCTCCCATCTCGCCTTCACCTTGCTCATTTCTGTCTACCTTTCAATACTCGTCTTGGGCAACACTTTGCCCAGGTTCTCGGGAGATTCCACAATTTTGAAAACTGGGAACATCCATTTGCTTACTATTTGGGGAGGAGTTGCCCCCGCCAGCCAAGTGCTCGATATCTCCAGGGGCAGGGACTGTGCCCTTTCCCATCTGCAGCAGGTGCCCGGCACCGTGGCTGACAGTAAATGAGCACTCGGTCAGGGCTGATTGTCTTTGCTGGGCTGGAATCCCTGACATTTAGGTGCATTTAAAATGGCTGATGAGTCATACTCCAAAGTATTAGTGAAGAGATCAGTCTTTAATTTTCAGGGAGTATTTTTAGTGTACTGCAGAGCTATACATCCCTCTGACCTGATTGGCACTTTTAGTAACGGCTTGATGACCAAGTCAAATATGTGGAAGAACTGAGGCAGAAAAGCAAAAAGCGAACAATTATTGAATGTGTCACCCCCTGTGCTGCAAACTTCCACATCCAGTATCTCACTGCCTTTAAATTAGTTGAGGTATGCTTAAAAATGAATTTGTTCCATATACAACAGTTAGTACTTTAGTGTATTCTGTAGACTGGAATTGAATTTTAAAGTGCTTTCTTCTCTTTGCTTTTTTTTGGGGGGTGGGGGATGGGGGTTTCCTTGGTGGCTCAGATGGCAAAGAATCCGCCTGCAATGAGGGAGGATTAGCCAGGTTGTTAATAACAACCTTTAAATTAGCCAGGTTGTTAATAACAACCCTGCAGGAGAGGAGTCAGTTATCCTCCTTTTAATAAGCAGAAAGTGGAGGCTCTGAGAGCGTAATTAATAAGCCCATGATGGGGCAGGTGGTCAAGGAGCCAGTTAGAATTTGAACTTGCTCCGTTTCAATATGCTGTATCCAAACACTGAATTGTGATACTTGTAAGATTGTGTATTTTGGTTAAACACAAACCCTACTAACCATGCACACATATGCATGCAAGGCGGAGGAAATATCACACTTTGTCAACAGCATGTGTACCAAACACGCATCGTGACTCTGCAAATGTTTTAGATATTACTAACCAGGGTAAGTAATAGTGTCCCCTCTCCTGTCGCGGTCAGGTCACCGGGCATTGAGTTTAAAGGATACGTCTTAGAGGCTGAGTTTAGAATGGTCAGGACGGGGAAAGGACTCGAGTGTTTACCTATTGTCACAACGACCTTTGCACCAGAATGGCAGTGTTGAGAAGCTGTAATAGAGCCTCAAATCTTCAGTATCCATTCCCCACATCCCCGCCCCCCAACCCAGTGGTTGTGCAGCATGTGAGATCTTAGTTCCCTGAAGTGAAGTCGCTCAGTTGTGTCCGACTCTTTGCAACCCCATGGACTGTAGCCTACCAGGCTCCTCCCTCCACGGGCTTCTCCAGGCAAGAGTACTGGAGTGGGTTGCCATTTCCTTCTCCAGGGGATCTTCCTGACCCAGGGATCGAACCCAGGTCTCCCGCATTCCAGGCAGACGCTTTAACCTCTGAGCCACCAGGGAAGCCTAGGAATCAAACCCATGCCCCCTGCATTGGAAGCATGAAGTCTCAACCCCTAGACCATCAGGGCAGTACCAACTGCTCAGTTCTTTACAGAAAGAGTTTCCTGACCCCTGATCCAAATGAATATTTCTAACCTCTATCATAAGGGGACCACAGAGGATGAGATGGTTGGATGGTATCACTGACTCAATGTACATGAGTTTGAGCAAGCTCTGGGAGTTGGTGATGGACAGGGAAGCCTGGTGTGCTGCAGTCCATGGGGTTGCAAAGAGTCAGACACAACTGAGCGACTGAACTGAACTGATCATCCCTCACCCCTTAGCTTTTCTGTGTGAGCTATATTTGAAGTCCAATAGTTTTGTTAATTATGTGTTTACAACTTATGTTAAAATAAATATGCACCTATTAAAACTTTACATGGCACTGGGCAGCATGGTCTAGTGGTCTAAGGTGCTGGATTAAGGCATCAGGTTGTTTGGGGGCATAGGTTCAAATCCCACCGCTGCCAAGGAGCATTTTCCCCTTCAAGGATCACAGTCTTGTCGTGGTGAAGGGACTTGCTTAACTCAATGAAGCTATGAGACATGCCATGCAGGGCCATCTAAGACAGACAGGTCACAGTGGAGAGTTCTCACAAAATGTGGACACTGGAAGAGGGAATAGCAAACCATTCCAGTGTTCTTGCTGAGAGAACCCCATGAACAGTATGATAAGGCAAAAAGGTATGACACTAGAAGACGAGCCCCTCCCTGGTTGGAAGGTGTCCAATATGTTACTGGGAAAGAGTGGAGAGCAATAGAGTAGGTATACCATGTGAGATGCCTGGCTGGATGAATCAGAAGCTGGAATCAAGACTGACCAGAGAAATATCATTAACCTGATATGCAGATGACACCACCCTTATGGCAGAAAGTGAAGAGGAGCTAAAGAGCCTCTTGATGAGGGTGAAAGAGAATGAAAAAGCTGGCTTAAAACTCAGCATGCAAAAAATGAAGATCATGGCATCTGGTCCCAACACTTCATGGCAAATAGAAGGGGAAAAACTGGAAGCAATGACAGTCTTTATTTTCTTGGGCTCCAAAATCACTGTGGACAGTGACTGCAGCCATGAAATCAGAGGAGGCTTGCTCCTTGGAAGGAAAGCTATGACAAACCTAGACAGTGTATTAAAAAGCAGAGACGCTGCTGTGCTGACAAAAGTCTATCTAGTCAAAGCTATGGTTTTTCTAGTAGCCATGTATGGATGTGAGAACTGAAGCATAAAGAAGGCTAAGTGCCGAGGAATTGGTGCTTTCAACCTGTGGTGCTGGAGAAGACTCTTGAGAGTCCCTTGGACTAGCAAGATCAAACCAATCAATCCTAAAGGAAATCAACCCTGAATATTCATTGGAAGGACTGATGCTGAAGCTGAAACTCTAATACTCTGGCCACCTGATGCGAAGAATTGACTAATTGGAAAAGACCGTGATGCTGGGAAAGACTGAAGATAGGAGGAGAAGGGGACGACAGAGGATGAGACGGTTGGATGACATCACTGACTCGACGGACATGAGTTTGAGCAAGCTCTGGGAGTTGGTGATGGACAGGGAAGCCTGGCGTGCTACAGTCCATGGAGTCGCAAAGTGTCAGATAAGACTGAGCGACTGAACTGAACTGATGCTGGAGCTTCAATACTTTGGCCACCTGATGCGAGGAGCCTACTCACTGGAAAAGACAGTGATGCCGGGAAAGATTGAAGGCAAAAGGAGAAGGGGACGGCAGAGGATGAGATAGATAACATCGCCAACTCAATCGACATGAATTTGAGCAAACTCCGGGAGATAGTGGAAGACAGAGGAGCCTGGTGGGCTATAGTCCAAGGGGTCGCAGAGTTGGATGCGGCATGGTGACTGAACAAAAACAATAACAACAATTAAATCTTTTAAAAAACTTGTCTTAAACTCCATTAAGGTACCACCAATGATGTGTGCATATATATATATACACACACACACCACATTTTGATTAAATCAGTCTTGGCGTGGCTGACCTTTTGGACTGGGTCCTTCTTTGTGGTAGGGGGTTGTCCTGTGTATTGTAGGATGTTTAGCAGCAAACCTGGTCTCTGCCCACTAGATGCCAGTGGCATCTCCTCTGGTGGTGACAACCCCGAGTATCATCAGATATTGTCCAATGTCCTCTGGGGGGCAAAGCTGCCCATTTGGGAACTAGTGGCCTAGAGTATAGGGCTTCCCTGGTGGCTCAGATGGTAAAGAATCTCCTGCAATGCAGAGACCCGGGTCCGACCCCTGGTCTAGAGTGTGCAGACAGCTCTGCTACCTGCTGCGTCCTCAGAGTTGTACCACGTGAGTCTCCTCTAATGCAGCCTGGGTATTAGCTCAGGAATCTGCAGGATTCGCTGAAGGGAGAACTGCTCAGATCCCGTGTCGGGTCCGACCCCTGGTCTAGAGTGTGCAGACAGCTCTGCTACCTGCTGCGTCCTCAGAGTTGTACCACGTGAGTCTCCTCTAATGCAGCCTGGGTATTAGCTCAGGAATCTGCAGGATTCGCTGAAGGGAGAACTGCTCAGATCCCGTGACCTGCTGCGTATCAGGCTGGCACGCTGGGGGCAGCACCAGCCATCTGACATCACGACAGTTCCGCTGAGTGCATTAGCTCTGCTCCTGCTGTGGCCCCAAAGCAGTCACCCTGTTAACACAGGCGCTCTGAACCCATCGGAGGGAGGCAGTTAGGCTTGTTAGGTGGCCCAGATGGGTGAGTTATAAAATGACACTCCAGCAGCCTGAGGGTCACCACACCTTCCAGAGTACCTGTCAACGTCCCCGAGGCAAAGCTGACTCATGTAAGCAGATCTGTTCTAGACCACTCAGGTCAACACTCTTTGGGGATTAAGCACTGAGTTTGCTCCAAAGTCAAATGGATCTCATTTTGAAATAGAAATGCGTATTTTAAGTGCTAATGAAAGGTAAATGAAAAGCACTTTTAAAATGTGTGCAATATACTTATTTTCTCTAAAAGAATCATCAATTAAATAAAATGCCTATAATGGAAGTGATTTATGAGCAAGCTGGTTTGGTCAGACATTATACATTTGGGGCTTCCCCAGTGGCACAGATGGTAAAGAATCTGCCTGCAATGGGGGAGACGCGGGTTTGATCTCTGGGTTGGGAAGATCTGCTGGAGAAAGGATTGGTTACCCACTCTAGTATTCTTGCCCAGAGAATTCCATGGACAGAGGAGCCTGGCAGGCTACAGTCCACGGAGTCCCACAGAATTGGACACAACTGAACGACTAACATTTTGTAGCAACTTTGATATACACGGAATGCTTTGTTGTACTTGTGAAAGTCTCTTGTGGAACCTGAATTTACATTCCACGGTGATAACATGGGAAAGTGAAAGTGAAAGTGAAGTCCTGTCTGACTCTTCGAGACCCCATGGACTGTAGCCTACCAGGCTCCTCTGTCCATGGGATTTTCCAGGCAAGAGTGCTGGTTCTAATAAAGTCTGACACTGTTTCCACTGTTTCCCCATCTATTTCCCATGAAGTGATGCAGTGCTGGAGTGGATTGCTATTGCCTTCTCCAGGAGATCTTCCCAACCTAGGGATCGAACCCAGGTCTCCCGCATTGTAGACAGATGCTTTACCATCTGAGCCACCAGGGAAGTCAACGTGGTAAACATAGTGTCATTAAAGCAGGTGAACACACACACAAGAAAGAAATCACAGCTGGGTTGTGTTCACTGTTTCTCCTCCAGGTGGGCGATTAGGCCCTAACAGTGCAGGTGACCGTGGAGCCCTTCCCCCTGACCTCACAGGGGGAGGCTCCCTAGCTCCTCCTGGACCACTGCCTGTAACGGTGATGGGAGCTGATGCTTTCAGTGCTCACACGGCACCAGGATAAATCCATGTAAGCCTCATAGCCACCCTGTGAGATCAGAATTACTGTTACACTCCCATTTCAGAGAGGGAATGTGAGGCCGCCAGGCACGGTCACAGCGAGAGGGGTGCAGGCCTTACCGAGCTCAGGCAGCAGGGCTGGTAGAGCCTGGTCTCGTACTGATGTCACATGGGCAGCAGCAGAGCCCTGCAATGGCTTCAGGATTTACTTTTTCCAGAACTTTCTCTCCTTCTCACCACCACCCACACAACTCTTTGCTGCTGTCAGACAGGTCTGAACATGACATTCCCTCAATTAAAGACCTTTCAAGGGTCTCATTGTCAACTGGACAAACCTCACCCTCTTTGGAATGGACAAGGGGGTGCCTTGCCACCTGTGGCCCTCATTCCTTCCAATCTGATTTGTTACTGTTCTTTACCATGCACCCCGAGTTCCAGCCACAGAGGCCATTTGGCTTCCAAAGCTCACTGTCTGGTTCCAAATGTTGCTTCTTGACCCGCATACAGATTTCTCAGGAGGCAGGTCAGGTGGCCTGATAATCCCATCTCTTTAAGAACTTTCCACAGTTTACTGTGATCCACACAGTGAAAGGCATTGGCATAGTCAATGAAGCAGAGATATATGTTTTTCTGGAATTCTCTTGCTTTTTCTATTTTGTCAGAACGGGACATGGAACAATGGACTGGTTCTAAATTGGGAAAGGAGTATGAGAAGGCTGAATATTGTCACCCTGCTTATTTAACTTACATGCAGAGTACATCATGTGAAATGCTGGGCTGGATGAAGCACAAACTGGAATCAAGATTGCTGGGAGAAATATCAATAACCTCAGATATGCAGATGACACCACCCTAATGGCAGAAAGCAAAGAGGAACTAAAGAGCCTCTTGATGAGGGTGAAAGAGGAGAGTTAAAAAGCTGGCTTAAAACTCAACATGCATACAGATTTCTCAGGAGGCAGGTCAGGTGGCCTGATAATCCCATCTCTTTAAGAACTTTCCACAGTTTACTGTGATCCACACAGTGAAAGGCATTGGCATAGTCAATGAAGCAGAGATATATGTTTTTCTGGAATTCTCTTGCTTTTTCTATTTTGTCAGAACGGGACATGGAACAATGGACTGGTTCTAAATTGGGAAAGGAGTATGAGAAGGCTGAATATTGTCACCCTGCTTATTTAACTTACATGCAGAGTACATCATGTGAAATGCTGGGCTGGATGAAGCACAAACTGGAATCAAGATTGCTGGGAGAAATATCAATAACCTCAGATATGCAGATGACACCACCCTAATGGCAGAAAGCAAAGAGGAACTAAAGAGCCTCTTGATGAGGGTGAAAGAGGAGAGTTAAAAAGCTGGCTTAAAACTCAACATTCAAAAAACTGAGATGATGACATCTGATCCCATCATTTCATGGCAAATAGGCAGAGAAACAATGGAAACAGTGACAGACTTTATTTTCTTGGGCTCCAAAATCACTGCAGATGGTGACTGCAGCCATGAAATTAAAAGACACTCCTTGGAAGAAAAGCTGTGACCAACCTAGACAGCATATTAAAAAGGAGAGACATTACTTTGCCAACAAACGCCCATCCAGTCAAAGCTATGGTTTTTCCAGTAGTCATGTATGGATGTGAGAGTTTGACCATAAAGAAAGCTGAGCGCCAAAGAACTGATGCTTTTGAACTGTGGTGTAGAAGACTCGAGAGTCCCTTGGACTGCAAGGAGAGCCAACCAATCAATCCTAAAGGAAATCGGTCCTGAATATTCATTGGAAGGACTGATGCTGTAGCTGAAGCACCAATACTTTGGCCACCTGATGTGAAGAACTGACTCATTGGAAAAGACCCAGAAAATGGGAAAGATTGAAGGCAGGAGGAGAAGGGGAGGACAGAGGTGAGATGGTTGGAAGGCATCACTGACTTGATGGACATGGGTTTGAGCAAGATCTGGGAATTGGTGAAGGACAGGGAGGCCTGGCGAGCTGCAGTCCATGGGGTCGCAGAGTCGGACACAAGTGAGCGACTGAACTGAAGCCCACTGTGAGCTCTCCAGCCATCACTCCACCTCAGAACTAGCCCCTCAGCGTTTGGTTGCAGCAGCCCACCCAACCTCAGGGAGAGTGTTGATGCCATTTCTTTTGAGCAGCCTTTCCTGATTTTTCAGTGGAAACCAGCCCCTTCTGCGTCCACAGCCTCTCTTCCCGCCTCTTTTCTAGCACCTGTCGGGTTATATTATAGTCACATGTCTAAGCATTTATTCCCTGCCCCCAATGACTACAAGCCTTTCAAAGACAGAGGCTGATTAGCATTCTTTTCATATCCTAGCCTCGCTTTTGTCCACATTTTAGGAACTGATGGGAAAGTCAATCAAGTATTTGAAGTCTCTAGGAATCAGAGCAGGTCATACTACAGTTCCCAGCATTTAATTCACTAAAATCATCATCCTCGACCCTTCGATAGTCTTCCTGTGTGCTATGATAAAGTGTGCTATGAACAGAGTTATACATGTGGAAGTAGTGAACTAGGGTTCTTAAGAGGATAAGGCAGAGAGATCTGTGCAAGGAAGAAGGCCAGGGTACCCAGGACAATGTGAGCAGAGAAGGTGTAACAGAGAGCTGATGGTCACCACATTTTCCCCAACTCTATGCTCACAGGCTCTCAGGCCCCTCAGTAAGATTGTCCAGAGTCAGGCTGCTTTGTATGGTGAGCTAGTTGGGCTAGAAGGTTTCTTCTCACGTGACATTCTACAATGAATTTATATTAACACCAAAGGGCCTACATTATTCTCCAGGGGGGAAAAAAAGAGATTCTGTTGCCTCATCTCAAAGGCTTCAAATGATGTAACTCTCCTGAGATGTGTTATGAGTAAGAAGAAGAGATGCAGTGGGTTTCTTGTTGCTTCAGTGAGGATGCAGCTCCCGGAGGATGGAAGGGCACCACTATCGCAGGTGATGCTCACTCCCCCGCTTCGTACCTCCTCCAGTGGAGAAGTGTAGGTACAGAGCATCTCACACGTTCACTGGCGTATCACCTGCCACCTCCAGTGAAAGGGAAGCCTGGGAGGACGTCCACTTTGCTTCGTCCTCACTTTTTCCCCAGAGGATGGAAGTGCCTGAATGCTTTCCTTCGTGAAACAACTGAAGAAGCCAGAAGGAACAAACAGAAGTTTACCCAAAATAGGAGGCCTGCTATTCACAAGAGACACACGAAAATAGGATTCAGGAAGCTTGAGAGTAAAACGGCAGTCCTAAGTCGGTAAAAAGCACGCGCTGCAAACTCTCTCCGCCTCCCCTCTGTCCCTGTGACACGTCAGGGAAGTCCCAAGCTGTCTCTTCTCCCCTTGTGCTGTCTCCATCCCAAACAACACCGAGCCAGTCTTCTTTCTGGAAAATCCAACTCTCTGTGTGGGCTCTATTAAAAGGAGGAGGGGGCTTCCCTGGTGGCTCATGGTAAAGCATCTGCCTGCAGATGCAGGCGATGCGGGTTCGATCCCTGGGTCAGGACGATCCCCTGGAGAAGGAAACAACAATCCACTCCAGTAAGTATTCTTGCCTGGGAAATCCCACAGACAGAGGAGCCTGGTGGGCTACAGTCCACGGGGTCGCAAAGAGTCAGACACGATTTAGTGACTGAACAACAGCAAACCAAATAGGAGACACGTCAACTGAGAACACAGGGAGCTTCCCTGATGTCCAGTGGCTCAAACTTCATGCTTCCAATACAGGGGCCCGGGTTCAATCTCTGGTCAGGGAACTAAATCCCACATGCCACAGCCAAGAGTTCTCATGATGCAAGTAAAGATCTCACAGGCCGCAACGAAGACTGAAGGCCTCGTGTGCCACAACCAAGACCTGCTGCAGCCAAGTTTAAAAAAGACAAAGAACACAATGGCACCCATCAGGCCCCCATCCCCACTCACCCCTCTTTCCTATCATTTAAACAGTCGCATGTTTCTAAGAAATCCACAGACTTTGAAAACTGAGACTGTTTCACCTTTCCTGTTCATGACTGGGTGAGGGAGAGGCAGCTTATTTTTAATAATTCATTAAGAAATGCATGCCAAGACATCTGTGACAACCAGGGTCATTACACAGTTGGCCCCCTTTCAAGGGAGCTTAATAACCGTCACTATATCTCCATCACATGATAATAGGGAGATGCATATAGAGCTCTGTCAATAATCCTGGGCACGGGATTACCCATCATCAAGCACCTTTGATACTCTCCTAGGAAATCAGGGGCAGGTTTTGAAATTAAAAATCACTGACTATTTTAAATCCTTCATCTTCCCTGCAAATATCTGGGAATCATTTCATCACTCTTTTTAAAGAAAAACGTGTCATAAAGGGACATTGCTTTCTGGCATCTGATTTCATATGCAACCATTGTTAAAATGCCAAAAAAAAAAAAAAAAAAAAGACGAAGACATTAACCTCCTGAAAGGACAGAGAAAATTTATTCCCCTCCAATAGGATGCTGAAAATGACATTAAACTTCAACAAGAACGACTTTTGTCATTCAGACCGGACAGAGTCATAAAGAGAATTTTCAGAGAGAGTTTTCAGTAGGATGTTTCTTCTTGGAGCCCAAAAATGTGTGAGAAATTATGCTACAGATTGCAGTGCCTGAGGCTGGAAGATGACAGAAGTAATCGCTAACACCCTGCTGCTGCTGCTGCTAAGTCGCTTCAGTCGTGTCCAACTCTGTGCGACCCCATAGACGGCAGCCCACCAGGCTCCCCGGTCCCTGGGATTCTCCAGGCAAGAACACTGGAGTGGGTTGCCATTTCCTTCTCCAATGCATGAAAGTGAAAAGTGAAAGTGAAGTCGCTCAGTCGTGTCCGACTCTCAGCGACCCCATGGACTGCAGCCCACCAGGCTCCTCCGTCCATGGGATTTTCCAGGCAAGAGTACTGGAGTGGGGTGCCATTGCCTTCTCTAACACCCTAGAAAACAGCTAATCAGCTGCCCCGGAGGAAAGCAACCACGCACTGTGGTGCTTATCACAGCCTTCTAAGATAAGCAACTGGACACTGGAGATCTTGTGTCTCTGTTGGACTTTAGTCAGCAGGAAACGATGCCATTCTATATAGAGAGCAGGGGACTGAGCTTTCCTGAGTGGAGAATGTGTTTTCAGTCTTTTTTTTCCAGTGGTGGTAATGAATGCAAATGAATGCATTTACATCCCTTTTTCTGTCCTTCTAGGGACCAATGGGGAGAAGGCGATGGCACCCCACTCCAGTACTCTTGCCTGGAAAATCCCATGGATGGAGGAGCCTGGAAGGCTGCAGTCCATGGGGTCGCTAAGAGTCAGATACGACTGAGTGACTTCACTTTCACTTTTCACTTTCATGCAATGGAGAAGGAAATGGCAACCCACTCCAGTGTTCTTGCCTGGAGAATCCCAGGGACGGGGGAGCCTGATGGGCTGCCGTCTATGGGCTTACACAGAGTTGGACACGACTGAAGCAACTTAGCAGCAGCAGCAGCAGGGACCAATGACCCACATTTCTGAGATGGGGTCTGGGGTCAGGATGTGGTGAATAAAACCATATGACACCCAGTCTGACCGAGAGCATTCTCTATCCCTCACGGAGGAACCAGACAGCTGTGGTTCTTCCACATGACTTTGTCCCTAGACGTCAGCCAACGTCCCAGGTCATGCTTGTCTGGATGTGGGGTCAGGAGGGCAAGACCTGGAGTGAGGACCATGTTTGGGTCCCAGCTGAGCCACTCATTAATAGAGCATCTTGCTTTTTCAGTTCCTCTTCAGGTAAATGGAGAAATCCTTCTACCAAACTCAGGCTGCTGCAAGATCAGAGAGTAATGACTTGTAAACATCACTATTGGTAGTTGCTGTTTCAGCAAGGGATGTACTTAAAGCTCAGCAATTTATCAGAAACCAACCATTATGGATATTATCCATTAGTTTATTAAAACACTTCCTTTAGCCTTTTCAATATCTTTGGCCTGCACAATCTCTCTGGATAAACGGTTTCCAAGAAGATCAAAGAATTGATACTTTATCATCGGGCAAGGGCGGGATTTCTACTGATGCACACATAAGAAAATTCAGTTGTAGATTCTCTTCTGAAAAATATACTTCCTTTTTTTAATCCCTTTAAGACTTCGAAAGATGTTAATGAATCTAGTCTCATTTTAACCTTCCTCTGACCAGTTGGCTCACCAGCCTTGTAGGAAAGGATCTGTCTTGCTCAAAGTGATACTACCTTGCTCTGAAATCTCATCCTACCCCTTAAAATAGCAATTATACTGCAAAACATTATCTACATGCAGCCACTTACAGATGATAAATATATGCTGTAAAACTGAAGTACTGGCCTAAAGTAAGAGATGGATAACTCTGGCCTCAAAGGGTCAGAGACAAATGTCTCACCAGAATTGCAGAAGATTTTGAAGAGATGGTCATCAGTGAAAGAAAGAGATGCTTTCCCTGGAAACACATTTCATTTGAAAATATATGCCATTTGGTAAACGATGAGCAAAATACCAAACTTCTTCAAATAAACGCCACTTCACAAATCAGATAACATGGGTAGTCAGAGGTTCATTTTCACTTGGTACCAAGGCATATCTGCTCACCATCACATGAATGCTCCGACTTGCAGGTGGAAACTCTTACAGAAATCAGTGCAGTAATTATGTCAGACTGATAAAGCTAGAAGAAACCCAAGGGCCCATCTAGTTCAGGACCAAGAGTTATTCTTTTCCCATGACCGTGGAGGCCACATAAAGAAAAGTAATTGTCACCTCGAAATGTTTTAATACTAAGATTATAAATGAACTGTGATCTTTCAAAAGCCTATAGATAATGATAGAATAATAGAATTAATGAAGATTGAAGGGTTTTTTTTTTGGGGGGGTTACTGATTTCAATTTCTTCTGTCCAATGTTGAAACTAGACAGGGAGTAATGTAATCTCTAGCTAATGTTGCAGTACTCAGTATTTTACTGAGTAATAATTTTACATTATTATTGTCCTCATTAATAAGAGTTCAAGATGGTTCTAGAAGCCTTTCTGGGTCTGGTTGGTCATCGTTGGTCTGGACTATCTATATTAACACAGATAAACAACTCCTCTGGGAAAACCATTCCACTTCTGAAAATATTCACATTAGGGTTAATTTCATGACATGGGATTAGAGGGTTGACCAGGACATCAGCAGACGATCTCACCTGCAGGGTTTTCCTTCATGAAGCACACGAGTAAGCCACTTGGGAAAGCGGCCTGCCTAATCTTTTAAAAAGATCTCCTGTATTTTCTCCAAAGGTTCCTAGGCTCTCCTTACGTCAGATGACAATCTTCTGTCATTTCCCTCATTCTCTATGATTGGTCCTCTAACAACCTGGCGAATAACTGTCAACTTCCTTTTCTTATTTAAAATCTCATCGCCCAGCTTGGAGTATCAGTCCTTCCTTTAATACGCCTAGCATATTCATTCTCTCATTCCTTTCCCCATCTTCTCCCGGCTCATTTCAGTTTAAATGCAGCTCTCCAGAGAAGCCCACCTGCGGACCCCCTGCCCCGCTCCCCGGGACGCCCCCGCCTCCTGCACCCTTACAGGTACTGGCCGCCCAGTGGGTGCTCCCAGCAGACTCCAAGCCGCTCTGAGGGCAGCACCCTTTATGTTTCGTGCAGGGCTGTACCACCAGCAGGGCAGCAAGCTCTGAAGATTCTGAGGGTAAGGAGCTCCCGGAACACTGGAGGTGGAGGAGGGAGGGAAAGAGACCCAGAGGTCAGCCTCCCTCCCACCTCCTGCAGCACCACGGTCACCAGGGTCTGGATGCTCAGCGGCTCCTGGCTCCCGGGGCAGGATGGGGCTCTCCGAGCAGAGCTGGGCGTAGCGACGGCCTGCCGTCCCTGACTCACTGGGCAGGCGCACCGCGTGCCCCAGCAGCACCTCCCATCCCCGCCAGGGCAGGGGTAACACGAGTGGGCAGCAGCAGTGGGACCGGGGCCTCTCGCGCCACATCCACCTCCACCCTCCCCAGCGCCTCTGGGATGGGCTCAAGCTCCTTCCTTGCAGGGAGGACAAGCAGCTGACAGTGCGGCTCCCGGCCGGGCTCACGCCTCAGCCACTGTCCAAGAAAGAGGGCTAGGACAGCGGGGTGGGCCTGGGAGGCAGCCGCGCTGCTGCGGGAGGAGGCCCTGGGGCACCCTGTGGAGTCACCTTCAAAAACCACCTGACTCATCAGTGAAGAGAAAATAAACAAAGATGATCTAATGCTGGTAAAACCAACTCAAAATTTCCAACAAGATTGGATCAATTTGCAATATGCCTTCTAGGGGCACTCAAGGTTGATTTTGTGTGTTAGAGAAGGCAATGGCACCCCACTCCAGTACTCTTGCCTGGAAAATCCCATGGATGGAGGAGCCTGGAAGGCTGCAGTCCATGGGGTCACTGAGGGTCGGACAGGACTGAGCGACTTCACTTTCACTTTTCACTTTCATGCATTGGAGAAGGAAATGGCAACCCACTCCAGCGTTCTTGCCTGGAGAATCCCAGGGACGGGGGAGCCTGGTGGGCTACCGTCTATGGGGTCGCACAGAGTCAGACACGACTGAAGCGACTTAGCAGTAGCAGCTTAGCAGAATTTCGCTTAACTTTTACTATCATTTATTTACATTTACTGTATGCTGTGTAATAAGATGACTGATGAGGACCGATCGTCATTTGTTCCTCACGAACAACCCTATCGAGGCTGGTGGTGTTATTATTAACCCTGTTCTAAAGATGAGGAATCAAAGGCAAAAGGAAGTGTGATCTCTGAGACTGAAACACTGGCGCTTAGATTCTGGAGCCCATGTAACTTGGTCGTGATGCAGGGATTGCCTCCAGCCTGGCCAAGCCGCCCAGTGACTTTGCTAAACACAGAAGATGGTCTCCAGTTCCCTCCCCCAAATCTAGCGAGCCAGCACCGCATCACTTTGCTTACAAAGATCCACCTAGTCAAAGCTCTGGTTTTTCCAGTAGTCATGTATGGATGTGAGAGCTGACCCATAAAGAAAGCTGAGTGCTAAAGAACGGATACTTCTGAACTGTGGTGTTGAACAAGACTTTTGAGAGTCCCTTAGACTGAAAGGAGATCAAACTAGTCCATCCTAAAGGAAATCAACCCTAAGTATTCATTGGAAGGACTGATGCCGAAGCTGAAGCTCCAATACTTTGGCCACCTGATGCCAATGAGCGGCTCATTGGAAAAGACGGAAGGAAAGACTAAGGGCAGGAGGAGAAAGAGGCGACAGAGGGTGAGATGATTAGATACCATCACTGACTCAATGGATGTGAGTTTGGGCAAACTCTGGGAGATGGTGGAGAATGAGGAAGCCTGGCATGCTCAGTCCATGGGGTCACAAAGAGCTGGACACGACTTAGTGACTGAACAGTCACCAAACACTGTAACCAGCTAAAGCGGCTTCGTCCTCAGGCACAGGTTAGGGTGGTGGCTAAGAATCTTCACTCCAATGAGACCAGATTTCGAGTAAGTTTGGGAGAACAAGACAGAAAAGGGTCTAGAAACCATCTCAATACATGATCGATGAAATTATTAGCCTGAAAGAGACAAATCACTGGATAAAGGGAATATTATCTACCTTCAAAGATTTAAAAGTCTCTCATAGGAAAGGAAGATGAGAAATAAAACTGAGACAAGGGAAGTAGAAGAAGAAAGAAATCAGACCTTCTGGACAATGGGGTGAGTTATGCTGGAATCCGTCCTTCTTCTGATCTCATCCACCTGCAAAATCCCAGTATCTCCCTCCTTCCCCACTTGCTCTCTGATTCATTTCAATACAGAACTTGTGGAAGATGAGAAATAAAACTGAGACAAGGGAAGTAGAAGAAGAAAGAAATCAGACCTTCTGGACAATGGGGTGAGTTATGCTGGAATCCGTCCTTCTTCTGATCTCATCCACCTGCAAAATCCCAGTATCTCCCTCCTTCCCCACTTGCTCTCTGATTCATTTCAATACAGAACTTGATCCGGTGTAGGTCCAACAGACCTATTCATTGGCCTACACGTGACTGAAATATTCTACAAAGACACAGGGAAATCAGGAGTATCTCGTGACTTATTGGTGAGTACTTTTAATGGAGACTTTTTAAATGGCATGCTTTAAGTGGAAATGTACCTAGACACATCCTGCTAGTATGCTGGGTGAGCATCTTTTTCAGGTGGTCAGGTCTTTCTGGAAGAGATGCAAAAATGTTCTCAGGGTTACAGGAGATATGAGGAAACTGCATTCACTGCTAGTGGTCTGTTTTTTGTTTTTTGTTTTTTTTAATTTTTTGATGTGGGGCATTTTAAAACTCTTTATTGAATTTGTTACAAAAGTGGTTCTGTTTTAAAAGTTTCAGTTTTTGACCCCAAGGCATGTGGGATCTTAACTCCCTGACCAAGAATCGAACCTGTACCCCCTGCACGCCAAGTCTCAACTACCGGGTCACTAGTCTTCTTTACGAAAGCAGTTGCCAAATTGCTATGAAACTGTCTACAAGTTTGGTCTCAATTTCTGTACAATTTCTGCAGATGGGCACCGAGTTTGTGGACTACTCTTCTGAGTAGCTGGTATGGGGGAACCCGGTCTTCCTTAGGTTCTCTGCTGACGGAAGTCTCCCTAAGTGGTGTGAGAGTTAAGATGATAACAAAGTCTGTAAAATAAATGACTAAAAAATGCCATCCAAATTTTACATGGCTATTGTCCTCATTAACAATAATAGCAGTAGTTGAGGCTTTGCTGACGGAAGTCTCCCTAAGTGGTGTGAGGGTTAAGATGATAATAAAGTATGTAAAATCAATGAATAAAAAATGCCATCCAAATTTTACATTACTATTGTCCTCATTAACAATAATAGCAGTAGTTGAGGGACTTCCCTGGTGGCCCAGTGGATAAGACCCCACACTCCCAATGCAGGGGCCCAGGTTCCATCTTTGGTCAGGGAGGTAGATTCCACCTGTCGCAACTGAAGATCCTGCAGGCTTATATATATATATATATTGTAAAGACTTCTGGTGTGGGCCGTGTTTAAAGTCTTGACTGAATTTGTTACAATATGACTTCTGTAAGAGGCATGTGGGATCTTAGTTCCCTGACCGGGGATTGAACTCACACCCTGTGCCCTGGAAAGCAAAATCGCAAAATCGCAACCACTGGACCGCCACGGAAGTCCCTGTTAATCCTTCTTTTAAAATGTCTTATCTACTCATCCATTCTCTCTCTTCCCACTGCCATCAGTTGATAATTTTAGCTTCTGTTTCAACAAATGGAGCAGCCTCTGAAAGTGTCTCCCTGCCTCAAATTGTTCGATTTAATTCAACTAGTGCTTCTGGAGAATAAGGCATACAGGTGGCTTCACTGGCTTCTCAGTTCAGCTGTCAACCTTTTCTTCTGGTTCATTTTACACAAAGACCCAGGAATGTATTTTAAAGTCTAGTTTTCACCCTATCACTCACTCCTCAGCTCAAAAACCTCCAAAGGCTCCCCACTGCCTAAAATCTAAATCCTCACATGGTAGATAGGCCTAGTAAACCCTCTCTCTCAACACAGCCCAAGATGGCCCCTCCATCCCAGCTTCGCCTCCTTGTCACTGGCCCGAAGCAGGGCCACCGCTGAGCCTTTCCTCATTCTAAGTCCTTCATGCCTTAAGGGTGGGCTCAAGTTTCAGGCTCTCCAGGAGACTTTTTATCAGACTGTGCTGAACTGCAAAGACTACACCTAACAGTAGTTATTCTGGCATTCTACTTCTGGAAATTTAAAGAGGATATATTCATAATTGTATATATATCATATACATGTATACTAAACTGTCATATTTTGATACCTAGCTTTGATACCTAGCACAGTATTCTGCCTACAGTTAGGTGTGCTGAATAAATTGTACTATATAGGAGTTTATTTTTTTCAATATTTAAGCTTTCTCAAGGGAAATTTGGCATCTCAGTCTTAAAATGTACATAGACCTTAAAAGTACATAATTTAGTTCTAGAATCAGAATAAGCAATTCTCATACCAGGAATAAGTGAGGAAAAACTCAGAAATGCTTATAAAAATATATACACATTGTTGAGATATTGAGTTTTTTATAATAAGGAAGATAGAAACCCCTTAAGGGGTCCCTGATTTAATTGGGATCCCCTACACTGTAGCTAATAAAATCACTTTGTGGAATATTTTAGTAACATGAGGACCAGTTTATAAGTTATCGGTGAGGGCAAACAAAAAGTAAACTAGTATTTCACTTTTTCTGTTAGATAAATGATAGGCAGTGGTTATCTTTTCAGAGAGGCTTAGGAAAGCTCTTTTCCTTTGTGGTTTTCTCTGCATTTAAATTTGGGAACACTAAAGTGTTACTACTGTGTTGAACGGTTTCTTTAATTGGAAACTTGCTCTTTTGAACCACAAACACTGACTTGGATGGATATGTACTTTGATAGAGGAGCTTGACACAAACTCCTATTTGAATTATAATCTAATAAGCCTCCACATCATGTGAGAGACATCCTGTGACCCTGGAAACAACCCAGGGATTGATTTAGGAATCAGGAAACAGGGTCTAATGTTGGCTTTACTGCAGAATTCCCACCAGCCCTGGAAAAGTCACTTCTTTTCTTGAAATTCAGTTTTTTAATGATAAAATAAATGGATATTCTTGCACCCTCATTCCACCTTACAAAAAAAATGTATAGAGATCAATTAGAAATTATTTATAAAAATAGCAAATATATTATAAAAAGGAAGTCAATCAGCATCAAGTGGGATTATTATCAAGGGTGGAGAAACATCCCTCTGAAATCTTGAATCTCTGATTATACCACAACTTTAAATCACAAAGTGGTACCCAATTCCTGTGCTAATGTACAGCAAAGTGCAGTTCCACTAAATGCCCAATTTAATAACTGTAGGTGCATTTATTAACACTGAACCTGTCTCTTATACACATCTCCTGGCCCCCTCCCGCCCCCCTCACCTTTCCAGCCTCTGCATGGTCATGGCCAGCGTTTTGTTCAGCTCCTCGATCATCCTGCAGCCAGAGGGGTGCAGGGGCAGGGTGCCGGTGGCGGAGGGGAGGTGCTGGCCCAGGCTGCCGTACTGCAGCTGATGCTGGATCTGGGAGGGCAGGACGGTGTGGTGGTGCTGGGCCCCGCCCTGCGGGCCACTCTTCTGGGCGGCATAGGACGCCAGGGAGAGCTCTGGGCCCCCCACAGGCATACAGATCATGACTTTCTTTGGAGGTAGCGGAGGCGACAGCTTCACTGGCAGGCAAGGCAGTTTCACGGGGGCACCAGGATCTGCGGCGGAAGGAAGGCGAGAGGCAGACGTGAGTTCAGGGACGTCAGGAGAAACCTAGAACACCATGCGTGCCCACCTGGGCCCGTGGCCCTCGGGATGGGGCCCTGAGATGAAATGCA
Organism: Cephalophus harveyi; assembly: GCA_006410635.1. Taxonomy (NCBI): domain Eukaryota; kingdom Metazoa; phylum Chordata; class Mammalia; order Artiodactyla; family Bovidae; genus Cephalophus; species Cephalophus harveyi. The sequence goes on along the minus strand of SJYT01085032.1, from coordinate 313,668 downwards.
TCAGCTGAGAACCGGCAAGTGAGTGTCACTCAGCGCGCTGGGACCCAGGTGCTGGGGGCATGTGCCACGCCGCTGTCAGACTGAGGCTCACCAGTAGGAAGGGGGGGAGTGCTCTTCTGCGTATGGAAACCCAAGGATCTTCAAAGAGACCTTTTTTCAGGATATGTGCAATGCTGGCAATTTTGCCACAGTAATGGGAAAACAGCCTCTTGGCTGGCACTTTCTAATAGGCATGGGATTAGAAGCCAGGCTGAGGTTCAAGTCCACTAAAAGCGTGTCCCTCCAGAGGTAACTGTAATGCCACCAGCTTTAATTCCCGCATCATCCCATGCTCTTTAGGATTCAGGGTCACAGAGCGTGAACAAGAACCCCTGCTGCTCTGCTAAGACATCCCCTGAGCCTCAGTTTTCCCACCCATAGAAAGGGAGTACTGTCCACCCTCTAGGTCCATTATGAGAAGTAAATAGATTCACGTCTACACCGACTCCACATGAGGGAATGAAAGGGTTGAGTCATCCCAGAAGAAGGGGCAGCTCTGAGTAATCAGTTCCTCCAAAGGACACTTTTAAGAATTTTATAAAACCCCCAAACAAGTTAGCAGAGGGCTTGAGTATAAAATACACCCAGTATAGTCCTTGATAGGTAATATCTGCTTGCTTGCTTAGTTATGTCTGACTCTGCAACCCCATGGACTGAAGCCCACCAGGTTCCTCTGTCCATGGAATTTTCCAGGCAAGGATATTGGAGTGGGTTGCCATGAGAGGTAACAAATGTTGTCTTAATTCATTCTGAAAAAAATAATATATACTAGGATTCTCCCATGGGTCGTTGGAGGGTCAGACAAGATAATGTGGACATGCTTTGTAAACTGCAAAGCATGACATACATCTGAGTTCTGTCACAAATAGGACTCTGGCCGCCCCTGTGAGAGTCCACCTGGCCTGATCCTTCCCAGCCTGGGAGGCAGAAGACAGAAGCTGAGAAAGCAACAGAGTACATGGTGTTTCATTACAGGTAGTTCAGTTCAGTGGCTCAGTTGTGTCTGACTCTGAGACTCCGTGGACTGCAGCGCGCCAGGCTTCCCTGTCCATCACCATTAAAAGTGACTTCCTGGACACCCACCGTGAGTAAGTGGGTGAAAAAGCCTGGTGATAGTGAGTCAGGGGGCACAGAGGCTTCTGAGGCACCATCCTAGAAGTTTCCCAAGTCTAACATGGCCCTGTGGGAAGGGAAAATGGCAAGGTCCTCCAGGTTCCAGTGTGCCATTCCAATGCGCACAGCCCGCGTTAGTACTGAGACCCCGTGGAGAGGATGCAGAACCAGGAGTTAGAAAACCTGGATGCTCTGCAATTAACTGTGCGTGTGTGTGGGTCGTTGCTCAGTCATGTCCGACTCTTTGCGACCCCAGAGACTGTAGCCTGCCAGGTTCCACTGTCCATGGGATTCTCCAGGCAAGAATACTGGAGTGGGTTGCCATGCCTTCCTCCAGGGGATCTTCCCGACCCAGGGATCGAACCCTGGTCTCCTGCACTGCAGGCGGATTCTTACCACCTGAGCCACCAGGGAACTGCCCTGCTATTAATTAGCTAAGAAATACATCTAGGCTTCTTGGGAAGAAGAAGCCAGGGGTTCTTAACATCTAAAAACCCAGGGGTTAAAAATGCCTCCTTTACCTTGACAGCATCTCCCTGATGCATGATGTTCATGGGGGATGCGAGGACACACAAGACCTCCTGCACTGGTAACGATAAATGGGGTACAGGCAAAGGCTCTGCTTGCTGACTTAGAAATGGATGGCTCTTCTGCAGCCAGACTGATCGAGACGCAGTATATTCATAAATCTGTCTCCGCTGATGGAGTGGAAAGAGCAAAAACCAGTTCCAGAGAACAAGAAAAATAAACCCCAGCTATGTCACAGAGCTATAAAACTCAAGAGGACCATATTTCCAAACCCGACACAGCCCTGGCTTATGACTTCAGACAAGAAAATGAAAACCCCAGATGACTTCTGTAGTGGAGCCTGGAGTCAGAGCCCTGCAGATGCAGAGAACGAGTCTGGGCTAAACGGATACACCCTGAGCCTCTCTCCTCAGCTTATCAGTTAGCACCAGCTGTAGCGCCTACAGAGGGACTTGTAACTGCTTCTGTATCAGACAGTGTCATCAATGATAGTAGCACTTAGCATCCTAATGCACAAAAGTGATGTAAGAATTTCTCAGTCATTTGCCACCTGGTTCCAGTGAGTCAGAATCTCCGATCTCCTTTCGTGAATACAGGCATCCATTCAAAAACATGAAGAGTTTATGAGAAGCATACTTAAGTTTATAAGAAGAGTTCAGAGTCCAGTATCACAAACCGGAAGGCAGAGCACCACAGAATCGATGCTTTCGAATTGTGGTGCTGGAGAAGACTCTTGAGAGTCCCTTGGACTGCAAGGAGATCCAACCAGTCCATCCTAAAGGAAATGAGTCCTGAATATTCATTGGAAGGACTGATGCTGAAGCTCTAATACTTTGGCTACCTGATATGAAGAGCTGACTCACTGGAAAAGACCCTGATGCTGGGAAAGATTGAGGGGAGGAGGAGAAGGGGGCGACAGAGGATGAGACGGTTGGATGACATAGTTAACGACTCAATGAACATGAGTTTGAGCAAACACCAGGAGATAGTGAGGGGCAGGGAGGCCTGGCGTGCTGCAGTCCACGGGGCTGCAAATGGTCAGACACGACTGAGCAACTGAACAACATCACAAACTACTGAATCAGATTCCCTGGGCTGCAAGAATGGCTCCACGCATCCCTTTGGGCCACCTTAGGGATTGTAAGGCAGTCTGGCCCTTTTTTGGTCAAATGCCTGGAAAGGTAAAATTGTGTTGGCTGACCCCTCATGGTGAGAGGGATAGAAGAGCAACAAGTGATTAGGTTTCAACGCCATCAGCCTGCCTAGGTCTCCTGAACCAGCCTAGCAGATGGACACCACGGTGAACACTTGACGTGGTGAGGACCAAGTCCAGAACCTGCCAAAATCCTCAAAGAAGGGCCATTATCACATAGGCAGCCCCAGCCCCTGACTTTGTTTCAGAGCCACTTTGCAAAGATACAACTTTGTTTTTAAGTGGATCCCTCCTGTCATCTCCCCAGGTGGCCTCGCTGAGATGCTGGCGACATGGGCAGTGGAGGGGCTGTTCACCAGCCAACTGGGTCACTTGGGCACATCAGCTCTCCTGCAACTATAAAATTGATCCTTGTAGAAGTCAAATTACACATTATTCATTGTCAGGAAAGTGCTTTCAAAGAGTCCGAACTGCAGATGTCTCTATAATCATGAGAATACACATTTGTTCCTAAGATCAGTATTTTGTTAAGAAATGATTTTTAAGTTATGGATAAAAACACATCCTCTGGTTTATTTTTGCACCAAAGCTGACTTGTGCTATTGCTCCCAGGGAGACCAGGCAACGAGGGAGCCAGGAAATTGCTATCTGGGTGGTTGAACCCGAGCTTTCCACATGGCAGGTGTAAAGGAAGGTGAGAGGGTCCGGAGGTGGGCAGCAGAAAGGAGCCCACGTTGGCTGTGCCCGCCAGGGACGACTGCTGTTTGTGACCATCCAGGCAGAGGCTAGGAGGGAGCCAAACCAAAATCACAAAGTCCTGGAAGCACACACACACATGCTGGTCTGGTCTCAGAACCCTGGAACCAGGGGCTCTCTCTGTGAGGTTTAAAGGCAGTAAATTTAGATCACAGACAACAAAAAACTACATAGACTATCTCCCTATTAAGAGGCAGTACAGCAGAAAGTAACCCCATTCCCTGACAGCTCAGACGGGAAAGAATCCGCTTGCAATGCAGGAGACACAGGTTCCATCCTCGGGGCAGGAAGATCCCCTGGAGAAAGGAAGAGCAACCCACTCCAGCATTCATGTCTGGGAAATCCCATGTACAGAGGAGCCTGGTGGACCACAGTCCATGCGATCTCAAAGAGCTGGACATGAGTGAGCAACTGACTACATAATACACATCAGATACTAACATAGCACTGTGAATCAATTATACTCCCACTAAAACATATGTATTTGCGGATGGAAGATATCTGGGGTTTGATTCAAAATAATCCCATGGGAGAAGACTGTCAGAGGGTTAAAGATGAAACAAGACTGGTCTAACCAAGGGGTACACAGAGGTGAACCATAATAATCTCTTTACCTATGTATATGTTTGGAAGTTTCCATTATAGAAAAATTTTTAATAAAGGAAAAAAATAAACACTGCTTGAAACATGAAAAAAAAGAGGTAGTACATTCATGGTTGAACTAAAAGTTCAAGCTAGATCCATGTCTTAAGAAGGAGAGAAGGGGATGGCCACAGTTCATCTCTAACTCTCCATCCATCTGCTGCGTGATATTTATTCACCGTTGGAGGACATGCTCCGATTTCTTGCATTGATAGTGATGGCGGTGGCTGGTCTAACCATCTGCAGAGCATCCCCACTCCCCGACACGATCCCGTGTACGTGCTGACACCTAAGGCTGGACCGCAGGTTTGCACGATGGATGACTCTGATGTTTAACTGCTGCTCTCATGAGGGGTGGCCTTTCTACCTAGGCTATCACATTTCCTTTAAATACTACAGAACGCATAAGAATTAGATTTCATTTTCAGCAGCATTCAGAGATGGAGAACAATGTGCACAGATTCTCCTAAAGAAGAAAGTAACCTGCTATGAACTCTTGGGCAAATGATCATCGAGCTCCTCCTTCAACACCTCTGCAATGGGGCGCTGCGCCTCTCACAGCCTGCTGTCCTGCTGCTGAGGGGCAACGCCCAAGGACCCTCAGGGAACACAGCAGACCAAATCCCCACTCTGAAGGGAAACCTGCCCCTGGGATATTTGAACAATGTCCAAGAGGAAGAGCCAAAGGCAGCAACTCGGTGCCCTCTTCATTTCCAGGGAGCCTCAGTCACATTCATCCATCCAGTTGCAAATCCACCCAACAGCAGCAGCATCCATTTCATCCAAGCAACGTCAAGGAAACAGGCTCGGATGAAATCAAGCAACTGCAGCTAATGGTCCTCAAAAGATGTCCACTTCCTCCTCCAAAAAGTTACATCCCTCACCACGGCTTTCAAGGTTCTCCAGTTTCCTTTTAACCCACCGCTGGCCTGATCTTTCTTGATTTCCCTAGCAGAATCGCACTTTCCTGCCAAGCTGAGCCATTTGCCATGCTGTGAACATCCTATGCCTCGAGTGCATGAGCCTCTCTGAACCTTGCTTCCTACCTCCTGGCAACCTCCCCTCCGATCCCCACTTGTCTTGTTCATCTCTAAGGCCTGTCTTAAATACATCCTTTTCTACCATGCTTTTCCTGACTCTTTCAAAAGGATTCGATCTCTTACTATCTGACTTTCTTTAGAACCATCTTTATAAATCTTCAGATTAAACATTTTCTGTAGCTTACAACCATCTACAACTCTGAGAGCTGTAGATAAGAGAACACTTTTTGTAAACTGTGTCAGGGTTGGAAGAATACTTTGCTCATACTGCAAAAAAAAACACTCAAAGTATAAGCACCATTCAGACTTAACAAAGGACAGAAATCCACGTGAGCCACAACGTGGATGAACCTTGAGGATAACACACTAAATGAAAAAAGCCAGCCACAGAAAGACAAATTGGGCTTCCCTGGTAGCTCAGACGGTAAAGAATTTGCCTGCACTGCAGGTGACCCGGGTTTGATCCCTGGGTGAGGAAGATCCCCTGGAGAAGGAGATAGCAACCCACTCTAGTATTCTTGCCTGGAGAATCCCATGGACAGAAGCGCCTAGCAGGCTGCAGTCCATGGGGTTGCAAAGTATTGGACACAACTGAGCAACTAACAGTAGTGAAATTCACAGAAACAAGGAGTAAAAAGGTGGTTACCAGGGTTAAGGAGAGAGAAAGGGGAGACTGTTTAATAGGCAGAATTTCAATTTTGCAAGATGAAGAAGTCCTGGAAATCCACTGCACAATGTGATTATACATAACATTACTGACTGTACATTTTTAAATGGTTAAGGTGGTAAATTTTATATGCTTTCAACACAAAAAGAAAAGTGCCAAGTGAGTTAAATCTGCACCCTAACAGCACTACCAAAAAACGAAAGGCACTCTGCTGCAATCTTTGCCTTGATCTCAGAGGTCAGAGCAGAAAGCATCCTTTTAAACATGTTACATCAATAGACAGTCCTTAGATTCACTAAGAAAAGAATTTCTGTATTTTGAGAAAAGACAACCAGGACCAGAATACTAGGGAGAAATGGGTATAAAGATTAAACTCAGGTAAATTTCCCATTTCTTCAAAGTATCAGTTATCCAGAGACTGTGACCCCTAAACTTCTTTAGGAGGCTTCTGAGTTAATATCCATTTTTTTCTGTTTAAAAGCACAGTTGAGGTCCAGGGTCCCGATGCTCTAATGATCCGTTTTCTTACACTTTCTGAGTAGAAAGCCAGGAAGGAGGGCAGGGACAGAGATGAAAGGAGCTGGGGGATTTGGGAGAGTTGGAGAGGAAGCTGAAAGAGGAGAACAAGGAGGGTGGGATGGGATATTCTGGGGGAGAAATGGGGCGAGAGGGTCAGACAGCGACAGAGATTCCCCGTGAACCGACAGATCAGAATGTGATTGTAGAACAACCCACTGTGGACACTCTCCTCAAAACTAGAGAGACAGGCTCTAAATAGAAATACTGGTTTCACCTTGACAAGCTCTGGATAGAGGATTCTCATTAGACACCTGCTGGGCCTGAAAAAATACCACCGGGCGTGGATGCTGTCTGGCAGGGAAATTTGCAGCTACAAATACTTCGTAACATTGAAACTAGCAATCAACCAGTTCCGGTAATACAGTGAAGTTTCCCTGTATTTCAGGCTCTAAAGTCAGTGCCACAAAGTCACACTAGCAGAAGGACTTGTTTGTGAGGATCAGTGAGAGTTCCCTTTCTTTGCTGAATTGTATGTTTCCAGCGGTGGTCAAGTGCTTCCCATGTGATCTGCCCCATTCTTGATCCTCAGACTGTCTCTTTCTAGTATGTGCTTTGAAACCCAACTCGACTACTTTTTCTCTTTATAGTCAACTGCCTTTAAAAAGTTATTTATTTTCAAAGGGCTGAATTTTTTTGGTCTTTGAGTTATACAAAAAAAGCAGATATTCTAATTTCTTAAATAGATTAAAAAGCAAGCAGCCAAAAAAAGCCAACCAAAACAAAACCCGAAGAAGACTAATGATTCCATTGTCACAAATTTTAAGAATAGGTATCTTAGTGGAGATAGCGTAAACTAATGGTGACAAGTGAGGATTCTGGAATAAGACGAAACGGATAGAGTCTACCTAGCTATGTCACCATGACGAAGTTATTTAACTTCTCTGAATATCTTTTTCTTCCTCTATGAAAAAGAAAGAATAAAGATGCTAGTACTGTAAATTTTTTCCAAAAAAGGCACCTGCCATCATTACCTAAGTGTGATTGTCAGACTGTGAAACTCAGCTATCACATAAATTGATTATTCTTCATTGCAATGGCTCCTGTGGGGTACCTAATCACAAGTACCTTATGCAGAAGGAATAGATTATTCAGACAATGTTTAACATTTGATTTCTGGAGCCAGGATGGCTGGAGAGGTGACTGACAAAGACTCAGAAAAGTAGGAGACAATATTTTTTGTTTCTACCCTCCTTTTCTTCTGGGGTCAGCCATCCTTCTAAGAAGTATACATTGGGAAAATTATTCATCTCAGATCATATTGGTTACTCAATGAGCTCTGCTGGGCACTGTCCTTCCAGAACGGAAAGGAAGTTAATGCCCAGCAACTCCTGATCCTATGTTACATCCGCTGCGTGCATACTGATGTTGGAGATAAGCTGGATGAGGATAACAACAAGAGAAGAAGAAAGATAGTTTGGGGGAGCGAGCGGGCTTCTATCTACTGGCTGAAGAACAGAGAAAATGCATGAGGCAATCTCCAAGTTAATTATGGTGTTCTGGATTAAACGGAAGCAAATGCCAAAGCAGAGGTATTTCTGCATATCTTTCCCTGCATGTACCTAGCATGTCCACGCCCAGTCTCTCCCTGCATGTACCTAGCATGTCCACGCCCAGTCTCTCCCTGCATGTACCTAGTGTGTCCACGCCCAGTCTCTCCTTGGATGTACCTAGTGTGTCCACGCCCAGTCTCTCCCTGCTTGTACCTAGCTGTAGTCCACGCCCAGGTTTATGCTTCCTCCAGCATCCACCGGACCATTAACCATTGTCACTTTCTATTATTCACGCATGGTATCTTTCAAACTGTCGTCTCTTTCCTTTTCAAAATGTCAACAGAACAACAGATACTGAGAACACGCTAAAACTCCTAAGTCTCAATTTAGAGTTCTGCTAGAATTCTCAGTTTATTAATTCCTTCTGACGGGGCCCAGATGTCTCTAGGGTAATTAGTAACAGAACAGGGTTAACTTGGCTGCTTCGTGGTGATGCAGATCCACTGTGACGGATGGTTCTCTTACAAAAATGAAGCAAGCTCAGTCAAGTTTAATCCCGAAGGGGAAGCACCACACTTGCCCCCTGTACACATCTGTGCCTATCTCGTCATCATCGTAATTAAGTGGCTACCAGGTACAATACAGTCAGAGATCACCAGCTTTCACATATTTTTTTAATCCATTTGGCCCAAGCTCTATGGAAGTGAGATGTACAGATAATGGGTAAAATTCACTCTCTTGGTGAAAGAACAAGGGGAGCCAGGGAGTCAAGGCTAACAGAGCAAGAGAGTCCTGTAAATGCCAAGCTTGTGGCTCAAGTTCTTAATTAGGTAAATAAACTATAGGGCAGTGTTTTTTTAAAAAATATACTGTCAATTCTTATATATATATATATATTGTAAAGACTTCTGGTGTGGGCCGTGTTTAAAGTCTTGACTGAATTTGTTACAATATGACTTCTGTAAGAGGCATGTGGGATCTTAGTTCCCTGACCGGGGATTGAACTCACACCCTGTGCCCTGGAAAGCAAAATCGCAAAATCGCAACCACTGGACCGCCACGGAAGTCCCTGTTAATCCTTCTTTTAAAATGTCTTATCTACTCATCCATTCTCTCTCTTCCCACTGCCATCAGTTGATAATTTTAGCTTCTGTTTCAACAAATGGAGCAGCCTCTGAAAGTGTCTCCCTGCCTCAAATTGTTCGATTTAATTCAACTAGTGCTTCTGGAGAATAAGGCATACAGGTGGCTTCACTGGCTTCTCAGTTCAGCTGTCAACCTTTTCTTCTGGTTCATTTTACACAAAGACCCAGGAATGTATTTTAAAGTCTAGTTTTCACCCTATCACTCACTCCTCAGCTCAAAAACCTCCAAAGGCTCCCCACTGCCTAAAATCTAAATCCTCACATGGTAGATAGGCCTAGTAAACCCTCTCTCTCAACACAGCCCAAGATGGCCCCTCCATCCCAGCTTCGCCTCCTTGTCACTGGCCCGAAGCAGGGCCACCGCTGAGCCTTTCCTCATTCTAAGTCCTTCATGCCTTAAGGGTGGGCTCAAGTTTCAGGCTCTCCAGGAGACTTTTTATCAGACTGTGCTGAACTGCAAAGACTACACCTAACAGTAGTTATTCTGGCATTCTACTTCTGGAAATTTAAAGAGGATATATTCATAATTGTATATATATCATATACATGTATACTAAACTGTCATATTTTGATACCTAGCTTTGATACCTAGCACAGTATTCTGCCTACAGTTAGGTGTGCTGAATAAATTGTACTATATAGGAGTTTATTTTTTTCAATATTTAAGCTTTCTCAAGGGAAATTTGGCATCTCAGTCTTAAAATGTACATAGACCTTAAAAGTACATAATTTAGTTCTAGAATCAGAATAAGCAATTCTCATACCAGGAATAAGTGAGGAAAAACTCAGAAATGCTTATAAAAATATATACACATTGTTGAGATATTGAGTTTTTTATAATAAGGAAGATAGAAACCCCTTAAGGGGTCCCTGATTTAATTGGGATCCCCTACACTGTAGCTAATAAAATCACTTTGTGGAATATTTTAGTAACATGAGGACCAGTTTATAAGTTATCGGTGAGGGCAAACAAAAAGTAAACTAGTATTTCACTTTTTCTGTTAGATAAATGATAGGCAGTGGTTATCTTTTCAGAGAGGCTTAGGAAAGCTCTTTTCCTTTGTGGTTTTCTCTGCATTTAAATTTGGGAACACTAAAGTGTTACTACTGTGTTGAACGGTTTCTTTAATTGGAAACTTGCTCTTTTGAACCACAAACACTGACTTGGATGGATATGTACTTTGATAGAGGAGCTTGACACAAACTCCTATTTGAATTATAATCTAATAAGCCTCCACATCATGTGAGAGACATCCTGTGACCCTGGAAACAACCCAGGGATTGATTTAGGAATCAGGAAACAGGGTCTAATGTTGGCTTTACTGCAGAATTCCCACCAGCCCTGGAAAAGTCACTTCTTTTCTTGAAATTCAGTTTTTTAATGATAAAATAAATGGATATTCTTGCACCCTCATTCCACCTTACAAAAAAAATGTATAGAGATCAATTAGAAATTATTTATAAAAATAGCAAATATATTATAAAAAGGAAGTCAATCAGCATCAAGTGGGATTATTATCAAGGGTGGAGAAACATCCCTCTGAAATCTTGAATCTCTGATTATACCACAACTTTAAATCACAAAGTGGTACCCAATTCCTGTGCTAATGTACAGCAAAGTGCAGTTCCACTAAATGCCCAATTTAATAACTGTAGGTGCATTTATTAACACTGAACAATGAATTTTAAAGTCATTTCAGATTATTACAAAATATTGAACACAGTCCCCTGTGCTATACAGTAAATCCTTGATGCTTATCAAGCTTATTTATTTTCTGTAGAGGTTTGTATCTGTTAATCCCGCTGATAATCTGAAAAAATATATACACCTGAATCATTTTGCCATACCCCTGATTTATAACAGTATCATAAATCAACCACACTTCAATTAAAAAGCAGTCATTTTAGGACAACATTCCTCTTTCCACAATATTTTGCAAGTTACTATCTTTGCTTTTATTTTTCCTCCCAAAGAGAACAGCACAGGTATACATTTTAAAAGAAGAAATACACTGGGCTTCGGATCAAGTACTCAGAGGCAAAAAATTCAACACTTTAGCAAACTCATGATGAAGAGAATGGGAGCTCCTCCATCTCTACGAAGATTTGGACAGTGAATCTAACCCACCTAGACGGGCAAACGCTTGACTTAGCAACATCAATGCAACGGGCATACTTACCGGTGCACACGACTGGAGGCTCTGAGCACGTGGCTGGCAGGTGTATACTGCATGCCTCCGGACACACACACACAAACCCAGGTCACAACGGCGTGTACCAAGACACACACAGAAACACCCAAGTGTCCCACAGGGCGACCTCGCCAAAGGTTCAGGTAAAAAGCAAGAAAGGATCCCGTGAAGGGAAGGCAGGGCGGCGGGCCCCCAGAAGGCGTGCTGACTCACCTGGTAAGTGGTTGCCAACCCTGGCAGTGGGTTTGGGAGGCAGGGCGGGGGGCTGCTTGAGGAGAGAGAGCTGCTTCACGGGGGTGTCCTCGTGGTCTCCGGGGGAAGCAGCAGGTTTTTTGGGGGGCAGGAACAGGACTGGTTTGGCTGAAGGCTCTTGGGACAGGAGGGCTCCAGACTCACTGGCAGAGGGGCTCTCTTCGGACACTGAGGGCACAACCACATGACACACGAGGACATTATACACACACGCGGCGCAGGCGGGGCTGGCGGCAGCCGCGGGGCGCAGCGCAGGCCGGCGAGGCGGCAGGGCGCTTCCGGCGCGCGGTCCAGGGGCGCGCGGTCCAGGGGCGCGCGGTCCAGGGGCGCGCGGTCCAGGGGCGCGCGGTCCAGGGGCGCGCGGTCCAGGGGCGCGCCAGCACCGACCCACGGACCACGGCGACAAGCAACAGATGCGCAGGTGCAGGGGAGCAAGCACCAGGAGCCCCTCTGAGCCTCCTTGGGGTGTGTCTGCCCTTTGCTCCCGGGTCTGAGGGCAGCCTAGGGGCTGACACTAGCCGGGCGACCCCCACATCCTGGGGCGGCTGCTCCTCCAGGTTCGGGCCGTCCAAGCTGCGCATCACTGTTCAGGGGGCGCAATGCAGTTTCAGGGGCACTGGCTCCTATTGGCTCCTATACACCTGGACAAGGTGAAGGATGCTCCAAATGATCATTCTTTTTGTCTTCTCTACTCCTCTCTCCTACCCTTGCCAGAAGTATGGTTTTCTCGTTTGGATTCTGCCCGTTCCTTATTGCTCCAGGCCCGCCTCTTCCTCATCCCCTGGGGGGGGTGGACAGGACCCAGACCGGCTCCAGGTAAGAGCTGTCCTGGGCGGTAGCAGAGGCCCTCCCATCAGACTGGTGACCTGGCTGAAGACTGAAGGAGACCCTACGACTTCCCAAGGGCGACAGATCTCAGGATGACAACTCAAATCCGTTTGATCCCAATGTCACAAGGAAGGCTGGAGAGAAAGCTCAGTTTCCTGCTTTAGTTGGGACAATCTCTCCAGCTGGGAGCGGGGGAGGTTGGGAGGGAAACACAACTCAGATGCATACTCCCCCCTACCACCACTGCTCCAGTAAGAAAGCCCGTACATGAGTCCTCCCCTGCCTCCTCCTGCCTCCCTAATCCGGGCAGCAGTGTTCCTGGCAGCATCAAAGACTTGCACATCATCCGCAGGAGAACCAGGTTCTCCCCCGGCTCAAGGGGCACTGGTGTTACCAGTGCTGGGCTCACTGATGGAGCAGTAGCTCACAGGGTCCCAAAGTGAAGCAGGGCACCGACTCTGTGAACCGCCATCACTCCCGCCTCCCGCCTGAGCTCTGTGTTGCAGACTTTGCACACGGGGTAGACAGAGGAAGGACATGGCCTCCTTCCCCAGGCTCCAGATATTCCCAGAGGTCCCTCCCCGGAGGCTGGTCTCCTGATAGCAAGGACCTCTCCTTACTGGCTGTCGGGACCGCGCCACCATCTGGCTAAAGAGCACCACTCTGCAGTCCTTCTGAGGGACTGAATATTGGCGAATCTGGACCAAAGAGGGAGTGACGGTCAGATGCCATCACAAATCATCTGTCAGCAGGATACAACTTAACTGGTTAAGTTGTAGACAATTAATACATCAATTTTATACGGTAAATTGGTACAGTTTGCTAAAGTGATGTAACAGTTAACTGTTATATTGGGATGAGGATTCAAAGGCATACCAGGGCTTTGTGACCAGGTGACTTAGACAGACATCCTACAGAAGCATGGGGCTCAGCGTTAGCAGAAACAAATGTTAGAAAACAAAACGATGACGTTTTAAATCATCTATATTACAAAACAAGACCTATCTTCTTTAAAGAGATTAAGGTTTTTAAAGTGTTTTTAAAGATGGTAGAAAAATAAATGGATATTTCCTCCATATTTTTATACTCAGCATGTACCGGGTTGGCCGAAAAGCTTGTTCAAGTTTTCTATAACGTTTTACGGAAAAACCCAAATGAACTTTCATGACCAACCCAATACTAAACTGGTCACTTCCATCCTCATGTTCGGGGGCTTCAGAACAGAAGCCCAAGTCCATCCAGGCTGAAGGCCCACCACACTGCATGCTGGGGACCAATTCAACGTCTATCGGGGGCATTACCTGTCCCATCCATGATGTCAGCAGGCTGGAGCACCTCGAATGAGCAGGGATCCCTGGGCATTGGGACTGGCTCCATTTCGGACAGGGCAGGCAGAGACAGCTGGCTGGAGCTCAGGGACTGCCCATTTTCCAGGGAGTCATCTTCATTCGATATGGAGAGCTCCCCATCTGTCGGAGTGAGAAAGAGACCGCAGAGTTAGATACGCCTGCCTTGCAGGAAAGAGTGGCACTTTTAGCCTGCTACCTGAGTTGAGATGCTTTTGAACAATCTTCATCAAGACCAGAACATAAAGTCTACTCTCGTTATTTTGCTTTTAAGGCATCTAACCACCAGGAAAACTATTTCCAGTGATCTTCAGTAATGTGCCTGTTTTCTCTCCATCCTTCTAATCATCGACAGATGAATGGATAAAAAAGATGTGCTGTGTGTGTGTATGTATGTATGTATGTGTATATACATCTATATGGAATACTGTGAAAGTGAAAAGTCGCTCAGTCGTGTCTGACCCTTTGCAACCCCATGAACTACAGTTATTTACAGACTCCTCTGTCCATGGAATTTTCCAGGCCAGAATACTGGAGTGGGTAACCATTCCCTTCTCTAGGGGATCTTCCCAACCCAGGGATTGAACCCAGATCTCCTGCATTACAGACAGATTCTTTACTGTCTAAACCACCAGGGAAGCCCATATGGAATATTACTCAGCCATAAAAAAGAATGCGGGAATGCCATACACAGCAACATGAACGTAGGAAAAAACCTAGAAACCATCATACTAAGTTCAGTAAGCCAGACTGGGAAAGACAAGTATCATATGCTTACGTGGAATTAAAAAGATACAAATGACTTTTTTTTTTTTTTTTTTTTACCAAACAGAGACTCACAGACATAGAATGCAAACTTATCGTTACCAAAGGGGAAAGGGAGCAGGGAAGGGAGGAATACATTAGGGGGTTAGTATTAACATATACATTCTCCTATATATAAAATACGTAAATAACAAACAAGAACCTACAGTATAGCACAGGCGACTATATTTTTGCAGTAAACTATAAGAGAAAAGAATCTGAAAAAGAGTATATATATCTATATATACACACACATATATATGTATAACTGAATATCTGTGCTGTATACCTGAAACTTACACAATATTGTTAATCAACTATACTTTAATTTAAAATCATTTACAAAAATTTTAACATTTTAAAAGTGTTAAAAAAAAATAATAATATACCATGTTTTATATTTGTTCTTTAAACAAAAATGAAAATAAAATTTTCTTCATAATGTTTGGAAACCTGGAAGCACTGAGCAGGACTCAGATGGAAACGAGGTCAGGAATTCCTACGTCTGGGAGCACAAGGCTTCAAGCACTCAAAAGGCATGGGGAAATGGAACGTCAAGGCACTAGGAAAGACTCACCCTGTCTTCTCGGCACCTCTGCCCACATCCAATCTCTCCAAGTAGACACAAGTTTAGGGGTCTCTGAGCTCCAGCTGCAGGGCTGCAGCGGCCCAGAGTCGCTGGGAGGTGCCAGGATTCTCCTGGTGCCCATCGGTGATTCTGCCGGGCAGGGTACACACTTTGATCTTGTCAAAGCTCAGCAAGACAAGGAGTAGCCAGTTAACACCACGGTGGAGGATCAAAGGCTCCTACACAACGGCCGTTTGTCAAATCAAAATTCCCTGGGTGTGATTTCCTCCTAGCCCAGGGGAGTCCTAGATAGTTAGACATTAAAGTCCAATTAATTTTTAAAGAGGACTGAAAGCTGTTCCAGCCAGATGAATAAATATCCAGATGAAAGCCTCTAAGTTATGTTTGGGCAGAAACACAGAAACCAGCAAAGCAATTACCTGCCTTACAACGAGAAGATAGATGATTTACTTGAAGAAATACAACAGTGAAATGACTCCATGGTTAATCATGGATAAATAAGCTTTTCCTTTTGCTATGTTCCTCCCAAGGCTTTAATTTTCTACACAATGATGATATGGCAGCAAAAGATTCCTCTACCTACCCCCTTTCCTCCTTTAGAACTGGCCTGATGAAATGCATGCTCAATAGAGCAATTTATAAACTGACAGGCTTTAGGTAGCATATGGTTCAAGGACTTATGATATCTGACCCGAAATTTTATACACATAGAAAAAAACATATAATGGATCTCAAAAAGTCATTTGAAGCAGACAATTTAAAGCACTAATTTTTGGAGACTGTGGGTTTATTTTTTCTTTCTTTTCACTTGGCCTTAAAAATTTTTTTTTTAATTGGGTTTTTGTTTGTTGTTGGTCATGCTGCTTAGCATGTGTGATGTTAGTTCCCCAGCCCGGGATGGAAAACCCATGCCCCGTGCAGTGGAAGTGAGGCGTCTTAGCCTCTAGATGGCCAGGAAAGCCCCTCACGTGGCCTTTTTATAAGTCTCAAGTGGAAGCAGTAGTCACTATAATTGTGATTAACAATATGGCTATGACTTCTCATTCCTAAGAGAAGAGCAGACTGCCAGGCCAAGGCTATGGGAAACACTCAGCTGAACTGAGAGTACCCAGGATGGGAAGAGCTGTGGTTGCGAGCATTAACGCAGCACCATCCCATAGCAGGCAGTTCCAGGTCCTTTACTTCGTCTTGTTTAAACTGACAACATGGGAAGCACCTCTGCTTCAGGTTCCCAGTTGGTGGAATAATGATGGAATTGCCATCAGGCTTACTACATCTCTGAGAAACCATTCTGATTTTGGATGTTCTGGCACCCCACTCCAGTACTCTTGCCTGGAAAATCCCATGGACGGAGAAGCCTGGTGGGCTGCAGTCCATGGGGTCGCGAAGAGTTGGACATGACAGAGCAACTTTCACTTTTCACTTTCATGCACTGGAGAAGGAAATGGCAGCCCACTCCAGTGTTCTTGCCTGGAGAATCCCAGGGACAGGGGAGCCCGGTGGGCTGCCGTCTATGGGGTCGCACAGAGTCGGACCCGACTGAAGCGACTTGGCAGCAGCGGCAGCAGGGTAGTAAAAGTACTGGCTTAAAACAGCCAGAGGAGGAGGGGTTTCAGGGTTGTTGCCATGTTTTGCTTCTTTGGGGCAAAGATGTGATGGAATGATCACTATCTATTTTAGCTACTTAGACTACTTACGTCTAAGAACTGTAGATGCAACATTGGGGGGGAGGAAAAGATACAACAAAAAATTTAGCTCCCTATGGATTAAAAAGTACCTTTGCTAAATCACAAAGGCCCAAATCATCTGGGAGAGGAAACAATCGGGTGAATTCCACCACTGCAACTTCTAAATACACATCTCATTAAAAAACGAAATTAGAAAAAAGGAGAAATATGACATGAATCATATTTCTACCCCAACAGAAAAGTTCTTTTCCCATACGTAGTTGTATGTATCAAATTTTATTTCGCCTTGTTTTTTTTTAAATTTTATAAGCATTATCATTTGCATAGTTATCATCTTAATGATTATATTTAATATCTCTGTGGTTGGTCACAATGTTTTATGCTATTATGAAAACAGAAATCTCTGCCGATATGCTAAGTCACTTCAGTCGTGTCCAACTCTGTGTGACCCCATAGATGGCCGCCCACTAGGCTCTGCCATCCCTGGGATTCTCCAGGCAAGAACACTGAAGTGGGTTGCCATTTCCTTCTCCAATGCATGAAAGTGAAAAGTGAAAGTGAAGTCGCTCTGTCGTGTCCAACTCTTCGCGACCCCATGGACTGCAGCCTACCAGGCTCCTCCATCCATAGGATTTTCCAGGCAAGAGTAATGGAGTGGGTTGCCACTGCCTTCTCCCTCTGCCGATTACCTTCTGGTATAAACCTTCTCTGCAGTTAGAATTCTCCCCCTTTAGAAGAGAGTCCGATAAAGACATCCATGTGTATTAATATTTTAATGTCTACTGACACAGACCTGGATATCGTTAAATCATTTTTCTATAGGGTTTGTCAATTTACACAGCAGCAATGTACAGACCACACAGATTTCTGGGCTTTTGGTCATTTCTTCAATATTAACATTGATAATCATGTTTTATCTATCAACATAGCTACTTACCTACATATATATGCACACATCTGGTAGAAATAAATTAAAACCATGTAATAAGTACACATTCATTACTGATATCACTTATGACTAAGATAGATGATGAAAAAAATGAAATCTGATTTGGATTCATATAATACGGGGATTAAAAGGATGCCACTGTTAAAGTAACTGTTATTTTTTAAAATTCTTCTGATGTTTTCAAATGTACACAAAAGTGGAAGCATGAATGTAATGAACTCCATGTACTCATCATCAAGCTATGAGGAATTAGCTGGGGATTCCTAATGCTCAGTAACTTCAAGTTTGATTTATCTAGAGACTAATTTATTGATGAATAGTTGATTCACAATGTTGTATTAATTTCCACTGTAAAGTGATTCAGTTATTATATATCATATACACACACGTGGATACATACATACATATGTGTGGATATATACACACAGGTATATACACACACGTATGTATATATACACATACACACGTATGTATATATACACACACATTCTTTTTTCATATTCTTTTCCATTATGGTTTAGCACAGAATACTGAATATAGTTCCCTGTGCTATTATACAGTAGGACCTTGTTGTCCGTACATCTCATATATAATAGCTTGTATCTCTGAAGACTGTTTAGGCTCTCCATGTCTTTTTACTATTTACCAGTCCTGTTATCAGCACATTGCTAGCATTTTTAAAATAAGCATCATTAGAAAAAACAGTTTTCCCTCCCAGGAAGCATTTAACTCTCCTGAACAAAATGAGTCTTGTGGAATATTTCTGCTTTCACCTATCAAGATCGTCACAGTTTCTTAGGTATTTTACTCTTTTTGATGCAACGGTAAATGGAATGGCTTCCTGAATGTCTCTTTCTGATCTTTCATTGCAGTCTCTTGTTACTACGAACGAGCAAAAGCTCGTTGAGTATTGGAAATCATTTTGATGTTTCACATACAATAATTTTCAAAATGGTACAACTACCTCCAGGTATTAAGACATTTCCTATTAGAATCAATAAAGTGTGGAAAGGAGGAAGGGAGAAGGCAGGAGGAGACCAGAGAAGTTAAGGCAGTGGTTCTCAGACTTTCATGGGCTTAATAATTTCCTGGCAGGCAGTTAAAACACAGATGCCAGGGCCTCACTCCCAGAGTCTCCGACCCAGGAGGTTTGGCGTGGAACTGAGAATACGCGTGTCTAATAAACTCTCGGGTGATACCAAAGCTGCTTTTGCTGCTCAGGGTTCCACACTTTGAGAACTACTGGACTGGAGGTAAGGAACCCAAGCAAGAGAGCCCAGAATAGCAACAGTGCCTTTTCACGATGAGGTTTAGGGCAGGAAGTGTCATTCATGGGGCTAACACGGAACAGAGGCGGTTGGTTTAAATCGCAAAGAGAAAGCAGGAGGTTGCGTGGTCTAGCCATGGATTATGAACTTGCCATGAAGGGCGATGGGACTGGAGAGAGCACCAGGGTGGGGAAGAAAAGTAAAAGATGAGCCAGGTGCAGACATGCCTAACGGGAGCATCCAGTCACAGAAGCGTAGAGAAAAGAATGCAGACGTGAGTGCAAGTCAGAGTCACGACAAATGGTGAGACGTAGAAAGCCACGGATCGAGATGGAGACCTGGCCAGCCACTGTCTTCTCTTCCTTGTGAGGCACAAGAACTGAAAGATGCTGGTAAGTCAGGCTTACACCAGGTTAAGGAGAGCGAAGGAAGAGGTGAGAGTGAATGAATTCATTCGACTGACAAACGCCTACTGAGACCCTACCGTGAACAATGTGGGACCACACCCACCGAGCCTCACACCCAGATCTGCTGTTAGCTCCTCAGGATACCTGGAGAAACAACTGTCAGGGCGGCTGCCTCCAAGGGCCTGGCGCTGAACCGTACTCTGCCCTGCCCCTCCTGCCACAGGCCAGGCATTGTGCTAAATGCTAAGGAGGAAACAGACATGCTCTGGGGAAAGACAGGCAAGACGGGGTGCAGAAATGCAGACAGGGAGGAATTTGGCGGACACGGGCTGGGGTGAAAGGTGAGGAAAAGAAGCGGGAGAAGTTAAGCCCTGAGAAACAGAAGAAGAATGAGAGGCGAAGGAAGGGAGTAGACGTGTGTTCGGAACAGATGGAGATTCACCTCTTGTCTTGCATAAAATTTTTCTTAACGTTCTAAGAGTACAATCTACTGGTTGGTCAAAAAGTTCATTTGGGTTTTCCCATAAAATGGTACGAGAAACTGGGATGAACTCTGTGGCTAACCCAATATATAAAAGCTGTGTTCCAGAGAGTTGGCTTGAAAGATGTTTTTACAAATATATATTTTTGTTCTAATTCAGTTTATTTAGGAATGACATCTACCTATAACCGGATGTCACCTATGTGACAATATTCCAAAAAATTTTGTTATTGTTGTTTAAGATACCCTCTGGTTTTAGGGTGACTGACACATATATACTCACAGACATATTTATTTATTTAGGGTATATAAAAAGGAAGCCAGAAATGTGTTAACTTACTCATAAACTGTTAAGTTTTTAATTTGCAAAATAAAACACTGTACAACCAGTGTAAGGGAGAAAAACCAATATTATGGGGGAAATATGAACCAAACATAGCTAATAAAAGAATGGCTATTCCAAGTATGCGGAGTATTAGTACAAATAAATAAAAATTCAGTTCCAGGTGCCACTTGTGAAATGCAGAGCCTGGCTGGGAACGAAAGAAATGCAAGTGAAATGACCCTGTGGGTGACGCTGACCCATAACTGTGTGCTTGAAACAATGTCAAGTGCAAAAGCAGGAATGGAGACCGAGAGGCACAGGTTGATTACAATGCCCTCAAGAGGAAATATGCAGGCACGCTGGCAAAGTTCTAAAGTGAACTTGGCAGGATATGAGTAGAGCCTGCTGCTGCTGCTAAGTCGCTTCAGTCGTGTCCGACCCTGTGCGACCCCATAGATGGTAGTCCACCAGGCTCCGCAGTCCCTTTTCACTTTTCACTTTCATGCATTGGAGAAGGAAATGGCAACCCACTCCAGTGTTCTTGCCTGGAGAATCCCAGGGATGGCGGAGCCCAGTAGGCTGCCATCTGTGGGGTCGCACAGAGTCGGACACGACTGAAGCGACTTAGCAGTAGCAGCATGGATTAAAAAGTACCTTTGCTAAATCACAAAGGCCCAAATCATTTGGGAGAGGAAACAATCGGGTGAATTCCACCACTGCAACTTCTAAATACACATCTCATTAAAAAACGAAATTAGAAAAAAGGAGAAATATGACATGAATCATATTTCTACCCCAACAGAAAAGTTCTTTTCCCATACATAGTTGTATGTATCAAATTTTATTTCGCCTTGTTTTTTTTTAAATTTTATAAGCATTATAATTTGCATAGCTATCATCTTAATGATTATATTTAATATCTCTGTGGTTGGTCACAATGTTTTATGCTATTATGAAAACAGAAATCTCTGCCGATATGCTAAGTCACTTCAGTCGTGTCCAACTCTGTGTGACCCCATAGATGGCCGCCCACTAGGCTCTGCCATCCCTGGGATTCTCCAGGCAAGAACACTGGAGTGGATTGCCATTTCCTTCTCCAATGCAGGAAAGTGAAAAGTGAAAGTGAAGTTGCTCAGTTGTGTCCGACTCTTAGCAATCCCATGGACTGCAGCCTACCAGGCTCCTCCGTCCATGGGCTTCTCCAGGCAAAAGTATTGGAGTGGGCTGCTATTGCCTTCTCCATGAGTACAGCTTAATGGTCATTAATTTTTTTTCCAGTGGAGATGCTTGTGGGTACAAAAAAATATAACAGACACTGGCATGCTGCCTTGTTCAGTTAAATGAAAACCTAATAATTCTTGTTGGGGGGGGAAAACCCCTTCCTTACTCCTCAGGTTTCTTGAATAGCTATTTTCTCTGAGCCCAACTTTTTACACCTTCTCCACAGTTACCGCATTGCTAGAATGCAAATTCTGAATAAAAGACTTGCGGTAGAGGAGAACAATGAATGTCACGAAATCAGTTACATTGATGCTTCAAGGAAAAATGATTATGTAAGCGAAGCACCCTGTGAGAATTTTAGACTGAAAACATTAGGAAGTGATAGCTACGCTGCATCCCCGTCAGTAACGCAGTATAGAATTCACACATGCAGACGTATGAAAATTCAAACGCGTCTGAATTTACTGGCAATCGCCAACAGCGATAATTAGAGCAAAAAGTGCAGCCACTGATATTACAGCAAATAATCATCCTTGTGAAGACGTGGAACAGCTCTACTGCAAGTATTTGCTAATTGTTTTTTCCCTTTGAGACAGAGCTGCTGTTGTAGCTTTCAATACATGTCCTTTGACCAAAAAGGGCATCTCCGCTGAGTGGCTGATGGGGACCCCATAGAGCCGAAGGTGTTTTCCCAACAAGTGTCACTGGTGATGGGGAGCTCTGAAACAGGACTTCATCTGATGTCTTTTTTTTTTTTTCTTTCTTGACATTGATACACTTTTTCCATTAGGGTAGGAAAAAAGTTCATCCACTAAGGGGGCGCTGCTGCTGCTGCTGCTAAGTCGCTTCAGTCGTGTCCGACTCTGTGCGACCCCATAGACGGCAGCCCACCAGGCTCCCCCATCCCTGGGATTCTCCAGGCAAGAACACTGGAGTGGGTTGCCATTTCCTTCTCCAATGCATGAAAGTGAAAAGTGAAAGTGAAGTTGCTCAGTCGTGTCTGACTCTTCGAGACCCCATGGACTGCAGCCTACCAGGCTCCTCCAACCCGTGGGATTTTCCAGGCAAGAGTTGTGGAGTGGGCTGCCATTGCCTTGCCACTGTTTAGTAACCCACATAGGTGTCATTTCCACAACAATATAGACAGCTTTGAAAAGCTGCTGTTAATCCCAGTAATCTTCTAAATCACTGTCCTCAAAGCCACTGGCTGCTCTCATTGTCAGCCAAATGAGGTGCCATCAACCGCGGCTCTAAGGATTTCACTGAAAGATGAAAAGCTCTCAATCTAAGTTGGAAATGGCTCCATGGTCATTGGAGTTTGCTTGAATTCAAGGAGTTGAAGTCATTAAACTAAATGGTGCTACAGATATCACTGTAGAATTTTAAACATATACTGAAAGCAATACATTTCTATTAACACTGCAGATTTACTAACAATTCTTAATGTTTTTGAATCTCGGGCATTGAAAAAGACAAACAGAGTATTATTCACAAAAACTAAAACTACAATGTGTATGTGTGTGTCTCTCTCTCATGTCTGGTACATTTTCTTTTCCAGTGAAGGAAAGTCATTGTCAGTGTATGATCCTGTGTCTAAAAGTATCTATATGCCACCAGAATTGTGAGCAGACATCACAGGACTTTGTAGGATCACTAAACCTGTATTTTTGGAATCCACATGTCAGAGATTCTTCTAGTTTATCTTTCATGTCTATTTGCGGCCAGAAGTCTTTGGATTATTCAGACTAGTCTATACGGAAGAACAAATGTGCAAGAGGCATGAGGTTTCTTTGCGTCTGACACAGGCATCTCGGTAACTCACAGAATCCTTTCGACCCTAATAGTTGAAAACCTACGCAAGATGGATTTCAATCTCAGAATGTAACTGATTCTGTGATACTGAGATTGGATGACTTTAAACACAGAATGGAATGGTACATGTTTTCCTGCTTGGAGAATCACCTTTTTTTTTTTTTTAAATAGCTGCTATTGTTCTGGATTTAATATCCTATTTTGATGCTAATATTTCCTGTCTTGTACAGAGGACTTACCGAAAACCCTGAAGTGTGTAAGTTGCAGTGACTTCCTATCACAAAAGTGGCATTGACTAAAACAAGTGCGTATTTTGTTTTAGTTGCACTTCCCTGTAACTGTTCCCTGATGGGTTTATCAGCATTTTATGCCTTTAACTGGACCGCACAGTCAGCAAACCACAGCTCACATGGCTTCCTGATGGCTTTCTCATTGCAAACACCTCCTCGTATCAAACCGTGGTGTCTGTTTCCCAGAGGTATTTCTTTCATCTGCCTGGGTACAGTTATGTTTCCTCAGCAGTCTTTATACCCGAGCCCATCGGTTCTTCCATCATCTATCCTGATGAGGTACGCTGGCTCTGACCACTATTTCCAGATAATGACTCTTGACTTCAAAGTTTGCAGCAGAAAGAGGATTTACCATCTTGCTATTCCTAGGCATTCTGATATCAAAAATGCAACTGGGGCAGAGACTGAATATAAAATGAATGGGATGACACAGTTTCTCTCCTATGCTATTACACAAGAGTGGAACTCTCACAGAATCATATATCGCTGTGCAGTGGGCCCTTCACAGTTAATAGAGAATCCAAGATTTTTAAAAAAACCTTTAATGGCTAGAGTAGGAGAAGGAAAGTCATAGGGACTTGTCACTGCAAAATTTAAGCAGTTCTGTTTCTCTAGCTGAGCTGCTCTCCAACATATGCTTATGGTTTAAGTTAGTTAAAACTAAACAAAAACTAAAACGCAGTTCCTCAGTCAGCCTAACCACATCTGAGGTGCTCGATAACCACACGTAGCTGATGGCTGCGATGGCCATTGCTGGCTGGCAAAGATGATGGAACGTTCTTGTTATCGCTGAAAATTCTGCTGGACAGCCCCGCTCAAAATAGACTTAAAACTCACAATAATGGGCCTAATGAATATGCAAAAGTGAACCATTTCTGGAACTGGGAGATTCAGATGGCATTGCTAACCTGGTCCACATCACAACAAATGGTCAGTTCAGTGGATAATATTTGCTTTAAAGAAGCTACAGTGGTTAGAAGGAGGGGCACAGGGATGAAAGATGTCTCTGGGGCATGTGTGGATGGTGGAACCCAGACAGCAGCAAGACACAGCTCCAGAAGTGGGCGTGGCCTGGGGAGGAGTCCTGAAGCCTCCTGATCGAATCTCGGCTCTTCTGGGTGGAAGCAGAGAGTCTAGACTTGGGTGAAGGGGAACCAGGAAAGGGAGACAGGCATCAAAGAACAGCAGAGGAGAAGTCCAGGTCACACGCCTGGTGGAGACCCTCGCTGACATTTACTGAGTGCTTTCTCTGGGCAGAAAAGGCTGTAAAGCCCAAAATGGATTATGTCCCCTGATCCTCCAGCAACCCTCTGGGAGGACAAGCAAGGGCAGAATGGAGTTGAAGAGTACGCATCCAGGGGTGTTCCCAGAGACTCCAGGAGGACTAGCTGCTTGATAACAGAGTGTCTTCAAGCAAGCAGGCTGGAGGCTCAGAGCAATAAGAAGGGATGAAAGGCAAGCATGGCTTTGCTGGCTGGAGCCAAGTAGGATCCTGGGGGTTCATTCAAGAAGAAAGCAGAGTCCAGGGAGATAAGAAACTGCCCTGTACCTTCTACAGACAGAAGACGAGGGAGCTGGGACCAGCGCTTAGGGCTCCGAGGAGAATGTGGTTGTTTTACAGATATTTGTGTGGGGCTTAAGGCTTCAATACACCTGCAATGCAGAAGACCCAGGTTTGATCCCTGGGTCGGGAAGATCCCCTAGAGAAGGGAATGGCTGCCCACTCCAGTACTGTTGCCTGGAGAATTCCATGAATTGCCTGGTGGGCTACAGTCCATGGGGTGCAAAGAGTCAGACATGACTGAGCGACTAACACCTTCACTTAAGGCTTCAGTGCCCTGCCAACTTGCCTAACTCTACATGAGTCCTAGGCAAATGTATGAAGTCAGGAAAGCTTTTCTAAGTGTGACTAGCGTCCCTTCTATTAGCTGTTACCTTCCAGAGTTTGACTTGTTTCCTCATTACAATCGTCAGTGCAGGTCAGCAGCTGAGGCATGATCAGGCATCAGAAGTGGGCAGGGATGCTCGTCATGCCCAGGGTACTGTGCCCCGCCCTGGTTTCATTGGTGGGGTCTAAGATAGGCAGTTGGAAGGGCAGTATTGTGGTGGGTCTTCCAAGGATAACTTATACTAGGTAGCAGCTCTTGGGAGCTGACTGTACTTACGACCCATTGGCTTATGGAAGCATCTGTCAAAATTAGGGGAAAAGGTAAGTAGTTATCTCTTAAGAAATCTGGTCAAAGAGAAATGAGAGTAATTCTGGAGAACCTCTGGGGCAAGGTTTTCTTGCTCTTAGAAAGCAACACCAAGAAGGGAAACAGGCTTGTCTCCCCCTCTGGATGTTGTGTCTGCATGTCATGCTGGAACTACTGCAGCCACCCTGTGACCATGAGGGGTTAGAGCCTGAGGATGGCATCCTTTTGCCAGGTTATTGAGTTATTGAACTAGCCAGTCCTGGTGCTGCCCCACCACTGGATTTTATGATGTGAGATTCATTCACTCACTCATTTATGCAATAAATATTAAATGAACACTGACAAATGCCAAGCATTGCTTAAAAGGCATGTGGGATCCTTTAGAGGATAAAACACAGGAAGATCTTTGGCCTAAGTTTTCTTACTAGTTTAGCCTCCTTGAATTAAGTTTTTTGTTTTCTTTTTTTTTTTTTTTTTTAACTTTATTTTTACTTTATTTTACTTTACAATACCGTATTGGTTTTGCCATACATTGGCATGAATCCACCATGGGTGTATACGAGCTCCCAATAAGTTTTTTGTTTTCTGAAACCTTAAGAAACTTATGGTTTAAGAACCATTAGTTCTTAAGAACCATGTTAACTTACACCCGATGACTGCACACTGGCTTCACAGGGAGCTAAAGGGCCTACAATTAATAGTGTAAAAATAATCAAAAGGACATGTGTTCTGTGATGTGTCTGTAATCGATGCTTTGGAATCATTTTTCTCCCTGATCTGAACCACTGTCTCTTGGCTGCCACCATGCTACGCATTTCTGGCTTACTTCCTATTTTCCTGTCCACTTCTTAGTTCTTGAGTGCTTTCTTATTCCCAGATCATTTTAACTTCCAGATCACTCAGTCCTGGAGTATTGAGGGGTTTTCTATCAGGGGCGCTTACTTTCTCGTGCTACACCTTCTCCGAGAGATACCATCAATCCACATGTCTTCATGACCATGTATCCACGGACAATTCCAAAGCTGCCATCTCCAACCCAGCTCTCCCTCTTGAGGTTCAAATCTGTGCAGTGAGTGCTCTGCTTAGACATCTGGATATCTCACACTCAGTGTGGTCAAACCATCGTGATATTCCTTTGTACTTGCTTCTCTTCCATCTCCAGCTTAGGAGACAGGCACCTGCCCTTCGTCCCTGTCCTCCAAGACTCCAAACCAGAGTGCTGAGTGTCAGCCGTGTCTTCACCCTCCCCTTCACTGCCCAAACCTAAGTGGTCACGGGCCCTCCTGTCTCCATCTCCATCTCCTGTAATTCTCCAGCTTCTCCCTCTCCCATTTCCATTACCCTCATTCTTGCTCATCTGCCATCACATCATCCAAATCCCAGCTGAGTCTACTAGCTGGACTCCCTGACTCAGGCCTTAGTCTCCCTCCAAGTCCTTCTCCCCTGGAGGCACAGTGATGAGGCTGCATATCCGATCATGCAGAAAACCCTTCCAGAACTCCTCGCTGCTCTCGGGACAAAGAACAAGCAGCTAACATCATTTTCCTGCCTGTGAGCTCTGCCCCGACTCCCCCGATCATACAGACATGCTCTCTCTTGCATTATCCCCAACCTATGCCTCCTTATGTGTGGGTCCCTCTAGAACATTCCCCCAACGCATCCCACCTTCTCCATGACAATCCTCACCATCCTTCAGGTTTCCTCTAAGACATCATGCCTTCCAAGATGCTCTCCCTGAGTCTCCAGGCGTGGATAATGCGTCCAAGACACCCCACCCCTGAAACATCTTGTACTTTCCTCATCACAACCATCAAGCACCTGAACTCATTCTGGGACTGTAAGTTCTGTTAGTCAGGGGAGCTCACTTGCTCCTCCTGGTATTCATGACGCCCAGAATGATGCCTTCAACATAACAAGCATTCATTCAACAAATACACAAGAGATGAATCCACTTTGCTGGGGAACATCTGCTCACAGCTATAATAAAAACTACTTTATTAATTTTTTTCACTTGGGATAGTGATTTCCCGAAAGAACAGTGATATCTGAAAGAGAATCTAGAGCACAATTTCTCTTCATTCTTTATCATTTAATCTGCTTTCCATTTACCCCACTAGGGCTATCCACTGCATTAGGTGCCCAGGTGCTACATAAATGATTTTATGTCACTGAGGCCAAAGTAAACATTCTTTTCATTTTCACAGTTACTCCAAATCACAGCTTCCAGAAGATGCCATTTCTAGGTGAGACATCAGAAACAGCTAAAAATGTGACAAAATAACAGTGCCTGGGAAAGGCTGTGAAAAGCACTACTTCCCATAAACTTCACGGCTTTAAAAATCTATGCACCTGGGACGCCAGATAAACAACGAGACGTAAAAGGCTCAAGTCAACGAATTCGTCTCCTCTGATACAGGAGAGAATTGTTATTTTTATTTTTAAAAGACGACGACCTTTTCATTTAAATACCAGGCTTTTTTGTCATGAATGTCTGAGAGTGGGGGGAAAATATAGACTCCACATAAAAGAGTCATCCATTTCAAGGAGGTTCTGTTTGTGTTGATAATTAAAAATAACACCTTCCAAAATGTTGCTCCAACTCGATGCAGGGGGAAAAAAGCACACCTCAATGCACTTTCTTATTTGTCGTGAAATGTTATCGCTAATTCCCAGCACACAGGGGGCACACGGTCACATTCTCCCTACACCCCATCCCACCCCACCCTCCCTTCTTTCTGCGCTGGTGGGATTATGGATCTCCTCCCCCAGGTCCTGGTGTGACTGTAGCGAGCTGTCGCCTAGTGACCAGGGAACTGCATCGGCCTCAACTCCACCCCTGCACACAGCCGCACGTCCCAGCTCCTGCTCCTGTTTGGGGACTGGATGCGTGTAATATACGGGGGCAAGAGCATGTCATTTTGTGGAGAAAGAGGGTCTTCTTTCCCTCTCCTCCCCTCCTGATCCGTGATACAAACTCACTGATTGAGTGAGTGAAACACACTCATCCATCACAAAGCACGTGACAGGACTATGCTAGAATTGAGGTTTCATCGCTAAACCCAGTGCTGAAAAATACAGAATATTCGCCACTGTTATCCTGAATGTCCTTTATACACAGCATCATGCTTATTTGCAGAGATCACTTGCAATAACCACTAGGAGCAGTACTTGTCAGTATCCTCTGATAACCAATAGGTAATATATTACAAAGTTTTGCGTGTGTTCCTGTAAGTTCCAAGAGCTTCTCAAGTGGCTCATTGGTAAAGAATCCGCCTGCCAATGCAGGAGATGCAGGTTCGATCTCTGGGGTTGGGAAGGTCTCCTGGAGAAGGAAACGGTGACCCACTCCAGAATTCTTGCTTGGGAAATCCCAGAGACAGAGGAGCCTGGTGAGCTATAGTCCATCGGGTTGCAAAGAGTTGGACATGACTTAGTGACTAAATAACAACAACATAAATTCCAAACGAAGGACAGAAGGTCTAAGTAGAGTTTTCCAGAGTCTATATTCAATGGCTGTGAGCCCTTAGGCAAGGCTGTAACCTCACTGGGCCACAGCTGCTTCATTCCCACATTAGAAAAACAATACAGGCCAGGCCAGGTGACCTCATGAGATCCTTGCTAAGTCTGAGAAAAATCAGCACTATTTTACTAACGGCCAAACAGCTCACTGTTTTCAGGATATTCTTCTTCGTAACACTGAGAAGGCACTATTTGTATGTAGAGTATTTGGCATCCATATACTTGAATATAGGAGCTTCCTTGGTAGCTCAGATGATAAAGAATCAGCCTGCATCACAGGAGACTTCAGTTGGATCCCTGATCTTCTTCAGTCGGGAAGATCCCCTGGAGGAGGGAATGGCAACCCAAACCGGTATTCTTGCCTAGAGAATCCCACTGTCACAAAGAATCAGATAACCAGACACGACTGAGCGACTAACACTTTCTTTCTATACATGAACATACACCCAAGATAGTTTCCTATTTAAATAATTGGCAATAAAGTTTCATGTATCATCAGTTCAGTTCGGTCGTGTCCGACTCTGCAACCCCATGGACTGCAGTACTCCAGGCCTCCCTGTCCATCACCAACTCCTGGAGTTTACTCAGACTCATGTCCAGCGAGCCAGTGATACCATCCAACCATCTCATTCTCTGTCGTCCCCTTCTCCTCCCACCTTCCATCTTTCCCAGCACCAGGGTCTTTTCAAATGAGTCAGTTCTTCGCATCAGGTGGCCAAGGTATTGGAGTTTCAGCTTCAACATCAGTCCTTCCAGTGAATAACAAGGGGGATCAGAGCTCTAGTGTTCTGGATTTTGCCAACACAAGTGAACAGACCAAGTCACATATATATGCAGAGAGTCTCAAGCTGGCATTTGTTGTTCTTTTCAGTAAACACATACCGAACTTCAACTACATCCCAGCACTACTGCGGGCAGCAGGATGCCTATAAGGTCCATGAACAAATCAGACAGAGATCCTGTCCTGCCTGGTGGAGCTCACATTTCAGTGTGGAGAGACCGATGAGGAAAAGGCTAACACAATATATATGTAATTTATAGACTGCAGGTGATAAGAGACGGGAAAAAAAAGAGAGAAAGAAAGATCACAGTGGCACAGGGTCAGGGGACTGAGATCCTGCCCTGCCTGGTGGAGCTCACATTTCAGTGTGGAGAGACCGATGAGGAAAAGGCTAACACAATATATATGTAATTTATAGACTGCAGGTGATAAGAGACGGGAAAAAAAAGAGAGAAAGAAAGATCACAGTGGCACAGGGTCAGGGGACTAGGACCTATGGGAGGAGGCAACAATTTAAAATCCAGAGCTTCCAAGGAAGGTTCGCTGAGAAGGTGGCATCTGAGCAAAGAATTAAAAGAGCCGTGAACCATGTGAACGATGTCTCGGGGAAGAGGGTGCTGGGAAGACAGCGCAGTCAATGCCAATGTCAGGTGAGATGTCACAAGAGGAAGTTATGAGGAGGCACCGCCCAGGAACTGAAGCACACTTAGGGGCTGGAGGGCAGATCGCAGAGGGTTTGGGAGGCTGCTGGAGAAACCTGGAACTTCTCTGAGTAGGGGGTGACATGTTTGGATTTACAGAGAACCAAGCGAGAAGCAAATGCAGCCCAGAGGCTTTAATGTACATACCAAGACAACTTAAGGGCTCAAGAATTAGGTTACACGTTGTTTAGAGTTAGCAGTAGGACCAATGCTCCTGTTTCACGGCATTTAGGTCGCTGTGTAAAATATCACCTCCTCCAGAGGGCCTCCATGGTTGCTTGATATAAAATCATGCCCCCAACTAAAATGTTATATTCCTACTCCAACATGATTAAACAGTTTAAAATTTTCTTCATAGTTTTCAAAGTTTGCTGCATTTTTATATGCCCTTGATAAATCCAGAGATCAAACACTTTTCTGATTTTTAAAGTTTTATCTAAACTTTCTTCTGAACTCTATACTTCCATGATTCGATAGGGAAACCAATTAAAAATATGAGCCATCCAGTAGCTCCTGCTCATCACACCTGCATTCCATTAAACGAAGGATTCCTGAGCTAGTTTCTACAGATACTGAGAAAATCTCTGCTCTTCAATCCAAGCTCTCATTTTGCCTGACTTAAATTTAGTGACCAGTTTGGGATTTTAACCTACTAAGAGAAATATACTCCAGTATTATATATGCAGTATAAAAAAAAAAATACTCCTGTATTCTTGCCTGGAAAATCCTATGGACAGAGGAGCCTGGTGGGCTACAGTCCATAGGGTTGCAATAGTCAGACACAATTTAGCGACTAAACCAACCAAGAATAAGATAAGGAATTTCTAGGAGAACTGTCAGAATAATCCAAAGTGTTAGTTGCTCAGTCATATTCAACTCTTTGCGACCCCATGGACTATAGCCTACTAGGCTCCTCTATCCATGGAATTCTCCAGGCAAGAATACTGGACTGGATTGCTATTCCCTTTTCCAGATCTTCCTGACCCAGGGATTGACCTGGGTCTCCTGCACTGAAGGCAGATTCTTAACCATCNGTGTTAGTTGCTCAGTCATGTTCAACTCTTTGCGACCCCATGGACTATAGCCTACTAGGCTCCTCTATCCATGGAATTCTCCAGGCAAGAATACTGGACTGGATTGCTATTCCCTTTTCCAGATCTTCCTGACCCAGGGATTGACCTGGGTCTCCTGCACTGAAGGCAGATTCTTAACCATCTGAGCCACCAGGGAAGCCATAATAAAACCTCACTAATTCTGAGTTCCCTCTGTCCAAACAGGTGCACTTCTCACATCCCTATAGTTTATCTTTACACTTTCTGTAAACAAGTAAGGCGTTATTAAGCAAAATCAATAACAAAGAGCTCGAAGAGAAAGCTCACCTACTAAAGATAAACTGCTTTCCGCATTAGCAATATCATATCCAAAACAGTGTGACTGCAGCATGAACCCAGGCCGGTCCTGGCAGACGGGCTGACCACTGTCACTAGAGACCACTGGGCAGCTGTCAGGGGCTGAATCTGTGCTGGACAGCGCTCTGCTGCCAGAGGACCAGACTCGGTGCTAACGCAGGAGGCGGTGCCAAATGCGGACTGAGCAGCCAGGCGACATCCTGGCAGACGGGCTGACCACTGTCACTAGAGACCACTGGGCAGCTGTCAGGGGCTGAATCTGTGCTGGACAGCGCTCTGCTGCCAGAGGACCAGACTCGGTGCTAACGCAGGAGGCGGTGCCAAATGCGGACTGAGCAGCCAGGCGACAAGGAAGGACGGCTGAAAACCTATGACATTTACCTCTGAAACGGACAACTTGGAAAAGGATGTGAGGCTCTTGGCCCCTTGCCGTTCACTCAGGTTGTGGCAATCAAAGTTTGCCTGTTCTCTCCCTAGGCTCTCAGACACAGCCGCTGACTGATGCTGCAGGGAAGGGAAGAATGATGACAAGCAAACGACGTATTTAGAGGCTAGGAGGACGAGAGGGGAAGGGCGAGAAGGCAATGAAATCAGACATCGAGGGGCCGGGTTCTCGGCTACCGACATGGTAAGACAGTCGTGAAGGGGGCTGAAGATTCCTGAACCTGAAAGGGGACGACGATGTCCCTTCGTAACACTGAAGGGGGCCTGGGCTAGAAGAGGCATGTCAAGGGTTTCAAAAAATACAAAGGATGATGACGATGAGATTATTACCAATAGAGGCTTGTTAACAAGTTCTCAAGGATTTATGGATGTGAAGGGGGCTGAAGATTCCTGAACCTGAAAGGGGACTACGATGTCCCTTCGTAACACTGAAGGGGGCCTGGGCTAGAAGAGGCATGTCAAGGGTTTCAAAAAATACAAAGGATGATGACGATGAGATTATTACCAATAGAGGCTTGTTAACAAGTTCTCAAGGATTTATGGAATGACCGCCACCAGTGCACTCTGCACGTTGTTACCGAAGGAACTGCGTTCATCTCCGCCGACTGCCCACATTTACATGTGAAGCCCAAACCCCCAATGGGACTGTATTTGGAGATGAGGCTTTTAAGGAAGTAATGAGGTTAAATGAGGTCCGAAGGGCGGGCCTTGGTCCAACAGGACTGATTTTCTTGTGAAAAGAGGAAGACACACCAGGACTGCGCGCGTGGAAGACCACGTGAGGTCACAGGGAGCCGGCAGCTGTCTGCAAGCTGACAGGCAGCCACACCAGAAACCAACCCCGCTGGCACCTGGATCCTGGACTTCCAGCCTCCAAAACCACAGGGAAACGCATTTCTGTAGTTTAAGCCACCCAGCCTCTGGTATTTTGTTATGGCAGCTTTGGCAATCTAATGCAGATATGTGATCTCATGTCATCCACATTATATTATCATCCACACTTTCAAATATAGAAACAGAAGCACCAGAGATGTTCGGCAAGTTGACTAAAGTTGCACAGCTCTTGCGAAGTAGAACTAGAACTGAATCTAAGCAATGATTTCAGGACTCACATTCCTAACAGCTGATGAAACAGAATACAAGGTCATATGATTAATATCTACAGTGACAAAAAAAAAAAAAAAAGAAAAGAAAAACAACACTTTTATCAGAAAAATCTACAGTAAATACAATTTACTTTGCAATTTTACTTCTCCCCTTCTCATCGTCCAAACAGTAAGTATTCTGGTGAGTAAGCCTGTCTCAAGCTTCTCTATCTGAGGCTAGGGTGGGGGTCTGGCAGCAAGCCTACAAGGTCCATGTTCTCCTGGAGTTTACGTGTCAGTGAGGAAGGCCAGTCAACCACCAAATGGAAAAAAGCAGACACTGATAAGCGCAAAGACAAAAATAAAACCGGAAGTTGTGGTGACAGGTGGGGCCAGACCGGTCCTTTTCTCCATAGCCAGTGACTGAACGCATGCCATTAGCTGACCTCAAACAGGACCCAGCTCCTAATTCTGGGGCAGCTCCTAGTGTGGGCTGGCAGCCCCCAGACTCAATGCACCCCCCATTTCTTCCTCTATAAAGTGGGCCTTTTGCTCTAACAGTCTCAGTTCAGTTCAGTCGCTCAGTCGTGTCCAACTCTTTGCGACCCCATGGACTGCAGCACGCCAGGCCTCCCTGTCCATAACCATCTCCCAGAGTTACTCAAACTCATGTTCTTTGAGTCAGTGATGCCATCCAACCATCTCATCCTCTGTCATCCCCTTCTCCTCCCACCTTGTATCTTTCCCAGCATCAGGGTCTTTCTTCTCTAATGGTCTACGGCTTCCTTGATTAAGTCAGGAAGCTATTCAGGCAATATTTACCCTAACTCAGTTATTAAGCTAGAGAAGGCAATGGCAACCCACTCCAGTACTCTTGCCTGGAAAATCCCATGGACGGAGGAGCCTGGTGGGCTACTGTCTATGGGGTTGCATCAGGCCTCCCTGTCCATAACCATCTCCCAGAGTTACTCAAACTCATGTTCTTTGAGTCAGTGATGCCATCCAACCATCTCATCCTCTGTCATCCCCTTCTCCTCCCACCTTGTATCTTTCCCAGCATCAGGGTCTTTCTTCTCTAATGGTCTACGGCTTCCTTGATTAAGTCAGGAAGTTATTCAGGCAATATTTACCCTAACTCAGTTATTAAGCTAGAGAAGGCAATGGCAACCCACTCCAGTACTCTTGCTTGGAAAATCCCATGGACGGAGGAGCCTGGTGGGCTACTGTCTATGGGGTTGCAGAGTCGGACATGACTGAAGCGCCTTAGCAGCAGCAGCAGCAGTTATTAAGCATAATGGAAATTATAAAGACTATAATAAAATGTATTCTCTCCTTCAGAGGATTCCTGAAGTTTTCCAGTGAGAGGCATAAAGGTTGCAGGAAGAACGGAGGGAAGGGGAGGGATCATTGAACTGGATTGAACAGGCTTTAGTGCTGACAGTAATAGCCCTTGGATGCTGACTGTGGAATACCATACCTATAGTCAGACACTTCCCATCTTCACTGGAGAGGGAATGTGGAGAAGGGAGTTTGAGATGAAAGAGGGAAAGTTAAGATCAACAAAAGGGTGGGTTTGGGGGACCTTAAAGAAGGCTGTGCGCTGAAGAATTGATGCTTTCAAATTGTGGTACTGGAGAAGACTCTTGAGAGTCCCTCGCACTGCAAGGAGATCAAACCAGTCAATCCTAAAGGAAATCAACCCTGAATATTCATTGCAAAGACTGATGCTGAAGCTCCAATACTTTGGCCACTTGAGGCAAAGACCCAACTCATTGGAAAAGACCCTGATGTTGGGAAAGACTGAGGGCAAAACAAGAGGGCGATAGAGGATGAGATGGTTAGATGGCATCACTGACTCTACTCCTGGAGACAGTGAAGGACGGGGAAGGCTGGAGTGCTGCAGTCCCTGGGGTTGCAAAGAGCTGGACATGGCTGAGCGACTGAACAGCAACAGAAAGTAAGGCGTTGGATAAAAGGGACAAAGTTATGGCTTCTTTTTTTTCTGGAGAGCCTAATCAGCCAAAGAAACTGTCTCTTGGCATGGCTTGCTCAGAAGTAGAAGGCTAGCATGGCTCACCCAGGCGGTGCCAGAAGGCTATAATTAATGAAGAGTTAGTCATTCAGCCAAGTCCAACTCTGTGCTACCCCATGGACAGTAGCCTGTCAGGCTCCTCTGTCCACGGAATTATCCAGGCAAACATACTAGAGTGGGTTGCCATTTTCTATGCCAGGGGATCGTCCCGACCCAGGGACTGAACCTGGGTCTTCTGCTCAGCAGGCAGATTCTTTACCATCTGAGGCACCAACTAATCCAGGAAACTTGAAATAATACAACTTCACACCCTACCAGTGAGTGGTGGTGCAGACTTTTTGTGTATTTAGTAAAATATACATGGGAAGATCATGTGTGTGTTTGGGGCTGTGGGTATGATTGTTGATAGGGTACACCTGAACTCCTGGTTTGCCTGACCAAAAATATTCCAGAGGCCTTTCCAATACATTCATAATACATGACAACTTAGCTTTATGTAAAATTTACTAATTCAGATCCACTTTTAAAAACCCTTAAGAGTTGGCTAAAAATAACGATTGAACTTTAAAATGTGTTAAAAATAGACTGGGTTTTATTTCATTAGTTTTAGAACACTCTAAATTGACACAGATTTTTCACTCTAATTGTTGCCTAGGAGATCTTATTATTACATTCAAGGCCCTTACGACTTGCAGCATTTCAGAGTGGCAAAATGTTCTAAAAATACTTTAAAAGTGCCATCAGGATGCTCCATGGCAGGGGTGAATGAGGTGAGTTGTACCAGAGGAGTAAGGACCAACTCACTGAGGACAGCAGAATCAGAGAAAAACACCCAGGTTAGAAACACACCTGCCTTTTGGTGTTAGGACACAAACTCAGCGCGCAAAGGACCTACGAAAACGTGGTAAACTGTCAGAATTACAAGATCACTTTGATGGTTAGGGTGGATCTTTAAAGGAGAGCGTGTGATTTAATAATCTGGCCCAACAAACAACACTGGCGTCAAACAGTAAGACCTGAAGAGTATTTACGACCGTAACGAAGCTGGAATAAGAGTTTGTCATTTCTCCTAAAGGACTTCCCTGGTGGCTCAGAGGTAAAGAATCTACTTGCCAATGCAGGAGATGCAGGTTTGATTCCTGGGTCGGGAGGATACCCAGGAGAAGGAAACAGCAACCTACTCCAGTCTTCTTGCCTAGGAAATCCCACAGAGGGACCTGGTGGGCATCAGTCCATGGGGTTGCAAAGAGTCAGACAAGACTGAGTGACTAAGCACGGCACAGAGACTAAACAACATTTCTCGTAAAGCTTTAAGTGAAGGGCGATGAGGGGAAGGGTGGAGAGGAAGGAGAAGGGCTGGCGGGGGGCCGGTGATGATGAGTTAATACGCTGTGTAAACCACTGTGTACCTTTGTATTTAAAGGCAGTAGTTCAACCAGCAAATGACACGTGATAAATCACTGGTGAACACTTGTGGTCACATTCACAGAGCATTTGTAATCATTGTAAATATTATCATTTGAAATCTCTTACGTGTACATTTATGTTTTATCATTTTCTCTACCTTGATTCTCCTACGGCTGGGAGATGAACTGCCCAAAAAAAGCTGTTCGGGATATTCTAGACACTTGTGGATTTTTAACATTTGTCTTGGGAATCCCTAGCGCCTGGAAGAAACGAAGCAATTAAATTCACCCCAGCTGTGTGTGTTCAGACACCAACAGGCTCACCCCCAGTACTGACACCATTCCTGGGGCCCCATCACTTTTCTTAGCATCCCGTGGTTTGATTCCAAAGCTGAGAAAAAGGGAGGGTTCACCTTCGCGACAATACCAATCACTTCAGCGCTGTCAGCTCCACTTTCTGATCTCTCCAGAAGTGTCTGGAGTTTTACTGGTTCAAACTCTGACAAAGCAATGCAGAGAACGAAATCCTACTCTGAGAAACACACACACACACACAGATTCCAAGCATGGCTTCTTTCTGGCCCGTGGAGCCTGGAGCGGTTCCCTTACCTTTATCATAGATTTCCTTCAAGACCCCTCGTTTTATCAGCTCCTCTCTGCTTTGCCTCATGGATATTTTCCTTTCCAGGGCTGTAAGCAAAACACAGAGAAGCAGGTGTGAGTCGGTAACAAAGACCATTTAAAAAAAAAAGCATATTTTAAGATGTGCTAAAATATAATGTATGGGAAAGCTTCTGTAAATCATCCTTGACTAATGTAAGCTAATAATACCAGTGAACAGCTACTATGATCAGCATCTTAATCTGCTTATTTCATCTTCAAGACAATCCAATTACCTATGATGCAGGCATTTTCACTTCACTTTATTTAATTGTGATATATGGTTGAGGAAACCATACCACAGGGCAGCTCAACCACCTCTCAGAACCACACTGGGAAGAGGATCTAGGATTTGAAGCCAGAAACGCTAACTTCATCCTTGGTTTAACTTCTGCACCACACAGCATCTTCTAGAGTGTGACCTTTCCTCAGAAAGGGATTCCTCAAAAGGGGTTCCTCTTTTAATTACCTAGTTCATACAGATCATGTCTTATTGTCTTATTGAGGATTTAGTCGCTTCTCAACTATTAAAAGATGGTATGAAAACATCTCTTCTAAAGCTCCCTGAATTGGTACCCAGGTTCCCGAGGAGAGACTGAAGGGGTTGGGGGAGACCTCCGAGGGACACCCACCCGTCTCTCTCAGCTCCCAGCGAGGAACGAAGGAATGGTTCAGTTCCCAAACGTCCCTCTACGAGGACCCAGCCGCTCACCTGAGCCAACTGCTCAGGCACGTAGGGGCTGGGGGAGGGAAGAGGAAGCATTTCCTCGGATCAGTGGTGTGATGGAGGGCAAGTCAAGTGGGAACAGAGCCCACGAGTGGGGAAGGTGGGGGGGCGGCACACAGGGCAGGCCAGTGGCTCCAGGCAGGACGGGGGGGTGGGGATTGGCAGGGCCTATAGAGGAAACAAAGCTATTCCAGCGCTGACATCCAGGAAGCACTGAGAGGAGGAAGTGAGATGTGGTTGTGGTCCCTTCGGTCAGCTTGAGATTCTTTGCCTGCTTTGGTTACATAGTCATCCAGGGGGCGGGGGCAGGGGGTCAGAAACATCAGTTATAAAATATGAAAACAATTTTATGAAGATAAATTTAGATACAGTTTAATGAAACACACACAAGTCTTAATAGAATTTGATGCAAAAAATACCTGAGTAAGAACTAGAAAGAAAGCAAGGAAACAAGAATTGTGATTGAACTCTGTTACCCACTAGCTGTCCGATCTTCACCAAGTCACTCTGCCAGTCTGGAAAGACACTGATGCCTCCCCTGCCACACTTTAACAGGTCCACCCTGGGACCCGACAACTATATGACAGTAAAAAGCTCTCTGGGTTATCCTCAAGCATATCAGGACTGAAAATCCCTGATTATCCATTTTGAAACTTATTATTTTAAAGATGTATTCTAGATTACCATACTGAGAACATATTAATAAGAAGATGGATGTATATAAACCTATAGCCCCCAGAAGTGAGGGCAGGAAGGCTGTATGGAAGGATAAGGGTTAGAAGTGAGTGGGGAAACTATTGAGCAGTGTTCGCTTTGGGAGGTGAAGGAGTTTTATGTCCTGAACCAAAGGACAAGATATGGTGGGAGGAGGGCAGAAAGTGCTCTTGTGCAGAAGGGGGATGCCCGGGGAAGGGGAAGAGAAGTGTGTGCCGTGGGAAGAGGGCAGAAAGTGCTCTCGTGCAGAAGGGGGATGCCCGGGGAAGGGGAAGAGAAGTGTGTGCCATTAGGTCAGAAAGTTTTGCCTGATTTTAAAAAACATTTGCTCAGCAGCACAATAGGAAAGACTGAATAGGCAAGATGAAGTGGGGGTTTTCAAGGTAAGAGTTTATTAGCGACCTTCCAGATGAATAAAGAAGTGTCATCCTGTCCTGAACCATGCAAATGAACAGATTTCCCTTCAACAAAACAAGTTTCCCAGGGGCTTTTCAAAACCGTGGAGTAAAGCGGGTAAAGCAGAGCCACAGATAGAAACGAAGGATCTGCAGGCAGGCGGGCAGAGCCTGGACACGGAGGTCCGAGAGCTCCAGCACCAGCGGAATATGGATGTGCTCAGGCCAACCGCTGTTATCCGGATCTCAGCTGTCTCTCCACACTCAGTCAACAACTGAGGACTAGCTGCCCACAGTGCAAGGGGCTCCATTGGGGCTGGGGATGATGGTAAGCAGAGGGAGAGCCCCTCCCTCCCAGAGATCACAGGCTAAGGTGCGATTCAGTTATCCAAGGAGACGCCACCTCATCCGTGATTGCAAACTGAGACGGGCCTCACAAGAAGACTTGCTTCCATCAGAGCATATGCTAAATAACCTCCTCCATGGGGGAGTTGGGGCTTCCCTGGTGGCTCAGCAGTAAAGAACTCGTCTGCCAATGCAAGAGACTCGGGTTCAATCCCTGAGTTGGGAAGATCCCCTGGAGAAGGAAATGGCAACCCACTCCAGTATTCTTGCCTAGGAAATCCCATGGACAGAGGAGCGTGGCAGGCTACAGTCCATGGGGCTGCAAAAGAGTCGGACACGACTGAGTGCCTGAACAACAGCAACAACTGGGGAATTAGAGAAGGCTTTTCTGCGGAACAGACCCCCAAGGTGGGTCTGAAAGCTGAATGCATGTTATCTTAGCTCAGGGCAGTCGGGAAGAAAGTGGAAAACACTTCAGCCAGAGCAAACAGGGGGGATCAGGGTGCCGTGGACAAGCAGAGAGGAAGCCAGTGTGACTGCACAGCCAACACCAGTTGGAGGATGATAGTTTGAGATGCAGTCAGAGGGGCAGGGGGCGCTGGGCCATGCAGGGCCTTCCTGACCATGTTCTTCTAAGGGAAATGTGAAGAAACTGATCGGGTTTGAGTTATTTGACCGACCAGTGTCCACTTCAGCATGGAGGAGGGACTGGACGGAGGCCGGTTACTGGATGATTGCAGATGTCTGGGCAGAAGATGAAGACAGCTACACAAGGATGCTGAAGATAAACATGGAGTTGTTAAGAAATGGGAAAAAAAAAATAGTGACCACAAGAGCAAAAACATCAGTTAAAAGCAAAAATAGTAAATCTAAGCAGATGATTAAATTAAACTCTAGGCCACAGTAAATGAGAGGGCAGCATTAATTAGATATACAGCATATATCTAAGGATATATGGTGAAGATATCTAAAGATATAAAGGTGAAGGGGCTTCCCCAGTGGCTCAGTGGTAAAGAATCTACCTGTGACACAGGAGATGCGGGTTTGATGCCTGGGCTGGGAAGATTCCCTGGAGGAGGAAATGCAATGCACTCCAGTATTCTTGCCAGAAAATCTCACGGACAGAGGAGCCCGGCGGACTGCAGTCCCCAGTGTCGCAGAGAGTCAGATATGACGGGGCAGCTGAGCATGAGCACGGGCACATAAAGGTGAATTCTAAAACCAGTGACTTTAACCTCTAACACAACAGAACCAAAACAGAAAAAGCAGGAAGCGGACTTCCCCCGCCAAAATGAAAATATAGGTTAGAAAGCAACAATGCGATTCCTTGGATCTTCAGAAAAGAACCAAATTTCTGGGCTGCAGGAATGCAGTAAATGTAAGACACTGTAAACGGCTTTCAAGATAGTCCTGTGGCAACTGAAACACCAAAATAAAGCTATAAACAAGCACATGTGCAAATGCTAAAGCAGTGATATCCAGTCTAAAATTCCACACCCACACATGAAACAGCCTAAGGAGGAAAAGGGGGGGAAACGACTGATTGGCTTTTATAGACCAACAAAGAATGAGAAGAGCGGATCCAAACACCTTTTAAAAAGCTTCACAGATCCCCTCTTTCTTGCCTGAAATGAGCGACAGAAGGACTTCTCAATTATTGTACCCAATACAGCTCCCAAAACATATTAAAAGGTTAGTCCATCTAAGGAAGGCCCTCTAAGCTTGTCATTAAACAAAATATTAATGTAAAAGTCATCCAGGAAACGAAAAGCATAGTTATTCTTGCGCCTTTATCAACATCTACTGACCACGTCTTTGTATTTTCCATTTTTTTGATCTCTTGACATCTTGGGGCCACGCTGATCCTAGAGTCGGCCCCTCGCAGGGAGCCTGCCTTTCCTATGCAAACTGGCCTATCCAGAGCCCCACCCTCAACCACCTCCTTCACAGAATTCTTACAGAAAATAGGCCACTCTTCCTCTGCCCTAATCACCACAGGGCCAGGTACCAGACAACTGGAGACACTCCTTAAGCCCCAGAGTCCACTACAATGATTCAAACCAGCCAGGTAAGCCCACTTATCCTGTCCTGCTCATTGCTTCTTGTGGAAACCACGAAAAAAGGCTCTTGCCCACCTTTTCCTCCCATTCTTTCTGTCTCCTGAACAACCCGCTTTGGCCCTCCATGGCCTGGCATGCCCTTTCTCTTGCAAGCTGTGAGGATAACAAACTCTTTTCAATGGCAATCGTCTCGATCTGTTGGTTTCACTATACCTGAATAATAAGAAAACCTACATTTAAAGACATACCTATCATTGCACTGGTTTGTAAACAAAGGTAAAAAACTAAGGTTATTTTTTTCTACAGCTTTATGTTCCATTCCATTGCTCGGAAGTCTGTTTACAATTGAGTGAAAGCTTTATAAATAGGAAGCCTGGTGAAAGAAGGACTCTCAACAGTAAATTCCATCAAAGCCCAGAGACCAACTCTGGTAACGGAATAACAGCAGTTTTAATCACTTTTGTAAACTTTTTTTGAGCCAGTACTGCAGTTTATGCCATGTTTACTAAAAGCCAGTTCCCCATCACCTCCAATTAATTTTTTCAGTTTCCCTATACATTCGGATTTGTGCTAAGCCAAGGAATCCTATGCTTCTTTGACATCGAAGAATTAAAACTGGCATCTTGGAAGGGCTTGTTCT
This sequence comes from Cephalophus harveyi, assembly GCA_006410635.1. Taxonomy (NCBI): domain Eukaryota; kingdom Metazoa; phylum Chordata; class Mammalia; order Artiodactyla; family Bovidae; genus Cephalophus; species Cephalophus harveyi. The sequence goes on along the minus strand of SJYT01085032.1, from coordinate 270,951 downwards.
TGCTTAGTGAATGCCTGGGCTGGATAAATTTGTTAAAAATAGCTAGAACATTCTCTTTTTATTTTCTGCATGTGCACACATGCATGCTTTTTTGAAAATTTATGGAAATAGATGAAGCATTTTAACAGTAAATAAGAAATAGAAAACAAACTTCTTTTTCATTGTCCCTCCTCCAAACACCCAGCTCATCACCTCTCACCATTGCCTTTCTTTGGTAACGTCCTTCTCTCTTTCCTCTGTCTCTCTCTGCTCCTTTCTACAAACTCCCACACTATATAAATACAGTTTTTAAAACCACAAATGGGCTCATTCTGCTCACATTATTCCACAATTCTTTTTTTCTCCTCTCATTTATGAATATGTTTTGGAAATCTTCCCGTTGGTACATACAGAAAACACCTCATTCTTTTTGAGTACCGCCTACCATTACATGGATGCCAAATTCAGACTTAAACTGAAGAAAGTAGGGAAAACCACTAGACCATTCAGGTATGACCTAAATCAAATCCCTTACGCTTATACAGTGGAAGTAACAAATAGATTCAAGGGATTAGATCTGATAGAGTGTCTGAAGAACTATGGACGGAGGTTCGTGACATTGTACAGGAGGCAGGGATCAAGATTATCCCCAAGGAAAAGAAATGTAAAAAGGCAAAATGGTTGTCTTAGGAGGCCTTACAAATAGCTGTGAATAGAAGAGAAGTGAAAGGCAAAGGAGAAAAGGAAAGATATACCCATTTGAATGCAGAGTTCCAAAGAATAGCAAGGAGAGAAAAGAAAGCCTTCCTCAGCGATCAATGCAAAGAAATAGAGGAAAACAATAGAATGGGAAAGTCTAGGGATCTCTTCAAGAAAATTAGAGATACCAAGGGAACATTTCATGCAAAGATGGGCTCAATAAAGGACAGAAATGGTATGGACCTAACAGAGGCAGAAGATATTAAGAAGAGGTGGCAAGAATACACAGAAGAACTATACAAAAAAGCGCTTCATGATCCAGATAATCGCGATGGTGTGATCACCAACCTAGAGCAAGACATCCTGGAATGTGAAGTCAAGTGGGCATTAGGAAGCATCACTACCAACGAAGCTAGGAGGTGATGGAATTCCAGGTAAGCCATTTCAAATCCTAAAAGATGATGCTGTGAAAGTGTTGCACTCAATATGCCAACAAATTTGGAAAACTCAGTAGTGGCCACAGGACTGGAAAAGGTCAGTTTTCATTCCAATCCCAAAGAAAGGCAATGCCAAAGAATGCTCAAACTACCGCAACAATTGCACTCATCTCACATGCTAGCAAAGTAATGCTCAAAATTCTCCAAGCCAGGCTTCAACAGTACATGAACCATGAACTTCCAGATGTTCAAGCTGGCAGAAGAACCAGAGATCAAATTGCCAACATCCACTGGATCATGGAAAAAGCAAGAGAGTTCCAGAAAAACATCTATTTCTGCTTTATTGACTATGCCAAAGCCTTTGACTGTGTGGACCACAACAAACTGTGGACAATTCCTAAAGACATGGGAATACCATGAGAATCCTTGAGAAATCTGTATGCAGGTCAGGAAGCAACAGTTAGAGCTGGACATGGAACAACAGACTGTTCCAAATAGGGAAAGGAGTATGTCAAGGCTGTATATTGTCACCCTGCTTATTTAACTTCTATGTAGAGTACATCATGAGAAACGCTGGACTGAATGAAGCACACGCTGGAATCAAGATTGCCGAGAGAAATACCAGTAACCTCAGACATGCAGATGACACCACCTTTATGACAGAAAGAGAAGAGGAACTAAAGAGCCTCTTGATGAAAGTGAAAGAGGAGAGTGAAAAAGTTGGCTTAAAGCTCAACATTCAGAAAACTAAGATCATGTGTCTGGTCCCATCACTTCGTGGCAAATAAATAGGGAAATAGTGACAGACTTTATTTTTTGGGCTCCAAAATCATTGCAGACGGTGTTTATAGTCATGAAATTAAAAGACTCTTGCTCCTTTGAAGAAAAGCTATGACCAACCTAGACAGCATATCAAAAAGCAGAGACATTACTTTGCCAACAAAGGTCCATCTAGTCAAAGCTATGGTTTTTCCAGTGGTCATGTATGGTTGTGAAAGTTGGACTATGAAGAAGGCTGAGTGCCAAAGAATTGATGCTTTTGAACTGTGGTGTTGAAGAAGACTCTTGAGAATCCCTTGGACTGCAAGGAGATCCAACCACTCCATCCTAAAGGAAATCAGTCCTGAATATGCACTGGAAGGACTGATGTTGAAGCTGAAGCTTCAATACTTTGGCCACCCAATGCAAATAACTTACTCATTGGAAAAGACCCAGAAAATGGGAAAGATTGAAGGCAGGAGGAGAAGGGGACAACAGAGGATGAGATGGTTGGATGGCATCACCGACTTGATGGACATGAGTTTGAGCAAGCTCCGCAAACTGGTGAAGTACAGGGAGGCCTGGAGTGCTGCAGTCCACGGGGTTGCAAAGAGTCAAACACGACTTAGTGACTGAACTGAAGTGGCAGAACTTATTTCACCATCTGAAACTGAAGGAAGTTTAATTGCTTCACCTTTTGGGGCCTATAAACATTGCCACCGTGATTATATCTGTTCAGGCACCCACATGAACAGGCATAAGAATTTTTCTAGTTATGTATCACTAGACTTACTGGGCAGAGGGTGCTTTTGATGTGCTTTCTTCCAGTCCTGCTTACTGCTTTCTTCCAGTCCTATGCATGGAAGAAAGAAACTCTTATATTTCATAAAATGAGGAAATGGGGAAGAAAGCAATATCAATTCTTTTTAGTCATCTGCTTCTTCTCAGAGTACCAGGGCAGGGAGCTACTCATATATTTCTCTAGGATAATCTATCTTTGTTGAATTCTCTGCGCAACTGCCTTAAATTACACTCTGTATGGGATAGAAGTTTGAAGGGGAAAAAACAATTGATAAATGATGAATCTACAGTAGCTTACTGCGGAGCCTTATGCCTTCAGTGGTTAAAATAGCCTGCAAGTACTGGGTTGGCCAAAAAGTTCATTTGGGTTTTTCCATAAGATGGTGTGGGAAAACCTGACTGAACTTTTTGGTTAATCCAGTAAAATCTGTAGCCTTTATCCCTTTAAAATTGGACAACTCCAGTGAAAGTGAATTTAGGCTAGAGATCTACAAGTAACAAATGGAATGAGCCTCCAGAACCTGGAATCTACCCCTACTTCCCATGTGACATCATAAAAAGGAGGATTATTAATATGATGCAACAACTACAGACTAGAAAAACCCAGCATGAAACAATCAACTCACATTTACATTATTTCCATCTTCTTTAAGATGAAGAGAGTTTCCAAGTTAAGTGCATACAAACAATATATAAAAGAGGAGAAAGAAAAGCAAAGATTTGGAGGAACAGAATAAACCCAGAAGTCTTCCATTTCAAAAGATTAGAAAGCCAATGCCATTTACATCTTATTTCATAAGAAAATAAATGAGAAAAGCAACAACACTGTTGATCTAAGTGGAGTAGAAATGGCAACCACTCCAGTATTCTTGCCTGAAAAATTTCATGGTGAGAGGAGTGTAGTATATAGTCCATGGGTTGCAAGGAGTTGGATACAACTGGGCACGCATGTCAAGCTAAACGCCGTGTTGAAGAAAGAAGTAAAAAAAAAAAAAAAATTCAATCCTAAATGCTTAGTTTTAGACAGAATGATATGATAAACACACTCAAGAAGTTCTGATAATCTAGAAGCAATCTGTGTAAGCACCAAATTTTTACCAACTCATATGATTTCAGGAGTCCGATGCATATCTAATGGAGAAGGAAATGGCAACCCACTCCAGTGTTCTTGCCTGGAGAATCCCAGGGACGGGGGAGCCTGGTGGGCTGCCATCTATGGGGTCGCACAGAGTCGGACATGACTGAAGTGACTTAGCAGCATGCATATCTAAACATTTTGCTAAGTGTAGAGTCACTAGGCAAGAAGGTTTTTCCATTGATTATCCAAAGAAAAGCTTACTGAACCTAATTCAAGATGAAAAACATCTTTTAAAATATTTCATGCTGCTACAGCTAAGTCACTTCAGTTATGTACATATATTATGTATGTACATAATATATATATATAAATGAATCGCTTTGTTGTACAGCAGAAATCAACACAACATTGTAAATCAATTACACTTCAATAAAATTAAAAACAAAACAAAAGAGAGGCACTGTTGAAAAACTCTTTTCCCTCTAAAAATCTAAAGCATGTGGAAATTCCACCTAAAGGGTAGAAACTAACAGTTCAGTGTCTTCATCATGTAAGCATAGCTACGTATTCCCCCCCATTGTTACAATATGAACTTCAGCGACGGTGCAAGTGGAGCGAGTACGTGAATGAAGTTCCTCATTTCCAGTACGGCAACCCACCCGCTGTACTTGGCCAATGCTGATAGCTAGCTTAGATAAACTCTTCACAGCCCGTGAGGCAGGAGATGAGATTGTCTGTTTACTGTTGCTTGTGATCACACCCAAGTCATCTAGGTCAGCACTTCCCACAGTCTGTTCTGCAGAATAGTAACCTCCAGAGATGCTCTGTGGAAAGGGTTTGAGGACAGTAAGTTTGGGAAATGCCATGTACCACTAGAGAACCATTGTATTCATTAGCAGGAGAGGACCTGAAGAAACCAGTTTAACCCAGTGTTTCTCTCAAATTCATTTGACAATATAACCCTTTCATAGAGGACCACGGGGACTTTTATTATGAGGAAAATCTTTTGGGAAACACCGATCTAAATGTCAGGCTGGAACTTCCCTGGTGGTCCAGTGGTTAAGAATCCACCTTCCAAGGCAGTGCACGTGGGTTTGATCCCTGGTCAGGAAACTAAGGGGTTTCCCAGGTGGCTTAGTGGTAAAGATTTCACCTGCCTATGCAGGAGCCGCAGGTGTGATCCCTGGGTCAGGAAGATCCCCTAGAGGAGGAAATGGCAACCCACTCCGGTATTCTTGCTGGGATAATCCCATAGACAGAGGAGCCTGGACGGCTACAGTCCATGGGGTCACAAAGAGTCAGACGCGACTGAGCATGCATGCAGGGAACTAAGATCCCACATGCCAAAAGGCAACTGAGTGCCACAACTAGAGAGTCTGAACCACAGTGAAGGATCACCCATGATACAACGAAGATCCTTCATGCCACAGCTGGGACCCAATGCAGCCAAAGAAATAAATATTAAAAAAAAAAATAAAACAGATGCCAGGTTGCAGGAAGCGTATGTTGTAAAAAGGAGCCAGGGAGGTCAGGTCTTCCAGTGCAGCAGGGACACAGAGGGGCCCAGATCTTTTACAAAGACCTTTCTGGTCAAAGTTTGAGTCAAACAGAACTGAAAACCCGAAGTCCTGCCATATTAAATGAGCAAGGCGTGACCAACCAGAAAGATCCGAACGGAGCAGAGTGACCAGCCATCCACCTGTTTGTCCTGCGGTCCTGGTGGGAATTTCAGTGGGGAGACATCTGTATTCCAGCTCCCTGGATGGGCAGCCCACTATCCACCCCCCAAATAAGTAAAGACTAGACAAAGCCTCGATCAGCTCCATACTACAGTGAAGTGAAGTGAAGTCACTCGGTCGTGTCCAACTCTTTGCGACCCCATGGACAGTAGCCTACCAGGCTCTGCTGTCCATGGGATTTTCCAGACAAGAATACTGGAGTGGGCTGCCATTTCCTTCTCCAGGGGATCTTCCCAACCCAGGGATCGAACCCGGGTCTCCTGCATTGCAGACAGACGCTTTACCGTCTGAGCCACCAGGGAAGCCCAAAATAANTACCAGGCTCTGCTGTCCATGGGATTTTCCAGACAAGAATACTGGAGTGGGCTGCCATTTCCTTCTCCAGGGGATCTTCCCAACCCAGGGATCGAACCCGGGTCTCCTGCATTGCAGACAGACGCTTTACCGTCTGAGCCACCAGGGAAGCCCAAAATAACAGCTTGGCTTTGGACATAATTGGTTTTCTGACAGTAATGCAGACAGTATAATTTCCTCTGGAGTTAAGGAGCATGAAAGTTGGACGTGTTATTAGCATAGATGAGGGGATTTATTTTCCTCTTGCTGTGGGAGAAGTGCCTGCAGCCAGGCCCCACCAGAGCCTTATCTACCCATGAAGTGTACGAGAAAAAGGATCACAGACTTGTTTTCAAGCTGTAAGTTGTGTTGTTAACAGCACGTTTCTCACGGATCTTGATTCGGATCCTGGTTTGAACAAACCAGCTGTAAAAGTGTTGGGGGAGTCAGTTGGGAAAATGTGAATATTAGATGACATCGTGCTGTGCTTAGCTGCTCAGTCATGTCCGACTCTTTGTGACCCCCATGGACTGTAGCCTGCCAGGCTCCTCGGTCCATGGGATTCTCCAGGCAAGAATACCAGAGTGGGTTGCCATGCCCTCCTCCAGGGGACCTTCCCAANTACAAGTGTTGGGGGAGTCAGTTGGGAAAACATGAATATTAGATGATATTGTGCTATGCTTAGTTGCTCAGTCATGTCCGACTCTTTGTGACCCCCATGGACTGTAGCCTGCCAGGCTCCTCGGTCCATGGGATTCTCCAGGCAAGAATACCGGAGTGGGTTGCCATGCCCTCCTCCAGGGGACCTTCCCAACCCAGGGAGTGAACCCAGGCCTCTCGCATTGCAGGCAGATTCTTCACCATCTGAGCCACCAGGGAAGTTCTAGATGATATCAGGGAATTACTATTAGTTTTGCTACCTATGATAATGGTTTTGGAGTGATATAGGACATTTTCCTGAGTTTTTAGAGATGAATGATTAGAGATGTCTGTTATTTATTTTGATTAAAAAAAAAACATGAATATGGCCATATCTTAGTAACTCTTAGGTGATGGCTATATAACTACACAATTGTACAATGATATCATCATATGATTCTCTCATGTTTGAAAATTCTCAAAATAAAAAGTTAACACACAAAAATGAATGAATCCTACAAGTAATGCTGAGTTAAAAGAGCAAGACAAATGAACACACATACTGTGATTCCATTTATATAAAGTTCAAATGCTGGAAAAACTAAACGTATGGTTTAGAGATGTATGTCTCTAAACTTCAAAACTACAAAGAAAGACATGATGAAAATATAGGAGAGTGACCACCTTTGATGGGCAGGGAACCTGCAGTCAGAAGGCGCATCAAGGGATTCCCAGATGCTGTCTCTCTAGCTTTCTCTCGCTCGCTCTCTCTCTCTCTCTCTATATATATATACACACACACAGAGACTTGGCAGCAGTTATATGATGTTCGCTTTAAAACCATCTGTTAAACTATACATTGAGGTTTAATGAATTTTCTCAATATATGTTTTATTTTCCAAAGCAAAACATTCAAAGGACCTTCTTACTAACTCTGCTTCTCATTTTACTGATTCAATAGTCTCTGAAGGGGAATAAGAACCCTAGCCACCATATAATGCAATTATACAGCTGGCCACCAGCCTAGAAAGAAAAGATGATCGTAAGACAATAAAAGCCACAAGTTCTTTCCTGGTCATTTCTTTAAATAGCTCAGATATCAACAGAGAATGATTTCTCTTAATGCCTTCCAGGATCTGGACAGCAGGAGAGAGACCTTAAGTTTTGGGGGGAAGAAAGCTGACAGAAAGTTTTAAAGGTGAGCAGTTTTGCAGAACTAAGAATTCAGATTTTTGAAAATAGGGTAGACTTTTCTTGAGGTCCATCCTGGAAGCAACATGTAAGAAGCAATTTAGAGGAGTGTTCCAAGGCTCAGGCTCAAAGCTCTGGGGGAAAGTTTGTTACAGTTTGCAGATTCCATGTGCTCTCTCTTGCTCTACTCCAATTTACAGAGGAAAAGTTCAGACCAAATTGTAACAGAATAACCATCAGTTTTGTCTTCTGAGATTATAAGACACAGCAGAAATAATTCTTTCTCCATTTAAAACTAAGATCTGAAAAATAATGTATGTTAAAAGAAGTATGTCAAGGCTGTATATTGTCACCCTGCTTATTTAATTTATATGCAGAGAACATCATGAGAAACGCTGGACTGGAAGAAACACAAG